>JAZHYW010023907.1:0-88808 GCA_037355805.1 Ixodes ricinus
AACTACTCGGCTAACTGGAGGGGAGACCCATCGTGTGGCCAGCCTTTCGGAGACAAGGCGCCGCTGCAACCGACGAGGAAGAAGCTAGGACTACGGGGCGGACGAGGAGAGTTTTGTCCGGCAGCACATTTTTTTCCAACGGTCGTTAACGCTGACAAGACGGCCCGCTACTTCTTTTTGGCTCCTTACTTCCTTCTAGGGCCCGCTGCTTTTCCTTTATCTTCTCCCTCTTTCCTTCCTTCCTTCCTTCTTTCTCTCTCTCTCTCTCACCGACAAATCGCGTTGCCTGGCAACAACAGTCCCCACCGCCGCGTTCTTGCCACCAAGGCGCCATCTCCTCAACAACTTGCGTCTTGGCTGCAGTTCGAGATACGACGCTTTCTGTTGTCTGCAATATACCGACACTTTAGCAGACGAGGAAAGCGTCTGCTTGTGTGTGGAATAGTAATTGTAATGACTAACTTAGAAAAAAAAAAAAAGCATTTTGCTACTAGTTTTAGCTTTCTCGGAAAGCCTCTCTTTGTGGAGGTGACGGTGCCGTCGTCTGCCAAAAATTTGACTTGTTAGCAGATTACGCATGTGTCTGCTTATGTGGAATACTCGTTATGGTAAGTAACTGGATAAAACAGAGTGCCTCCATCTCAACGAGTTACCAAGTTGTTTCCCTTATACTCGTTGTCCCCATCAAGAGAAAGAGCAAGTGTTGCGCATTATTCATACGCCGCGCGAAGCAAACCTTACAAGATGTACCTGTCGGAGGAAGAAGGGACACCTTGGCGTTTAAAAACGTGTACGTCTCGATAAGATTGTATATATATATATATATATATATATATATATATATATATATATATATATATATATATATATATATATATATATATATATAATCTAATGTGTGTCTTTTGCCCCCCATGTTGACTTTTCTCCAGGGAGTATTATCGTTATAAACGTCTAGCCTCATTGGAACACTGTTTTCTGAATAGCTTTCGTGGGGATGACAGTTTCGCTGTCTGCTCGACATTGTTAGCGGACGACGAGAGCGTCATACCCACAGGAGTGGTTTCGAGAAAAAGGTTTCTTAAAAATAGGAGCAAACGACTATGTTACCTTCATTTGAATTTAATTATATTGTTTATTTTTCATTTGTACAAATAGCAAAAATAAAATAAAAAAAACCCTTCAAAATTAAGCTTGACGATCCCTCCGACCCACAGGTACAATGAATGACCATTGACCAATGAGTGACCTGTGTTTGAGACTTCTTTCCTCCTTCCTGCCGTTTTCCTGTCGTCACCGCAGTCTCCGGTAACTCTACAATTATTGTACAAGGTTGGCCAGTAGTTGTTTTAAGTAATATGTATAATTACCCCTGCTCTAGGCGAAGTGTAGCAACAACCCAGGGGTGCATTACTTCCCGTGCACACTCGCATCAACGAGAGCTCAGGATGAACAAACTTCCGTCGTCAAGTTTTTGTCGAACTTTTTTGCTCGAACAAGTTCGAGAAAAACAAAATCGAACTTGGTCGAGCTCGTACTTCTAAGGTTCGCGACAAAAGAGAACATGAATGACATATTGATGGAAGCGGCATTTGATCTTTTGTAGCAGCTTCTGTAGCAGGTAAAACATCGGTTTTGAGCAGTCACTGATCCTTTTTGGAAAAGATGCCAACATCTCTTAGCACATCATTTAAAAATTAAAAAAGGGATTCCATCCATAAATCAGTCCATCCTTGATAATGACCAAGGGTTGCTCTTTGATGCTGGAACATATTACTTAGTACTTTTTGAAATGGGAATAGATAGGGCGCCAAAGGAACACAGAGCATTATCTTTTAAACTATGTCAGATAATCGGTACAAACAAAAAAATGCATGAAAAATGAATCGTACCGCAACACTTCCGTTTGGATAAAGCTTCTCTCCCTCGCACTTTTACAGTCGGTAGTCTATTCAGCGTGTATATATATAAGTTCCGTAATATTCCTGCAAAAACCACAGTCGGTAGTCTATTCAGTGTGTATATATATAAGTTCCGTAATATTCCTGCAAAAACCAGCCCGCCTATCAACGAAAATGCGTCCCCCAAGTTATATGCACCTACCACAATCGAGACCTTAACATTAGGAACTGTCAAGACTACCAGGCCAAATATTATTAAAACCGACGCTACTGCAAGTGGCACAGCTCCTTAGCGGCGATGGAAGCAGAGGGAAGTCAAAGTTCGCCGTTCTTTCGATCGACAGCTGCACGGGAACAACCACATCTTCAAATATAGACCCCCCCCCCCCTTTTTTTTTTTCTCGGCGCATATTTTTTAAAACTAAAGATCAACCTACAACAAAAAATAGACAAAACAAAACAAAACGAAAAATAAATAAGCAGACCTGGAATAGTACTGAGCGTAACTACAGAGCCTATCGCGCAAACCCAGGCACTCACCCATGTCGGCTGCTGCACCTAGCACCCCGGTGCAAAGCGGTGAAGCTCCACACACGCGCGCGCTGGTAACACGCGGCACGGAGGCATGCTGCAGGTACATAATGATTTAAGTGATTTCATCGGGAGTACAAGATCCTGTGTTTTTCTTTTTTTTTATCACAGATGGCCGTTATTCTACAATTTGGCAATGTTTTCTCGCAACTTTGAGCTCCTCGCGTCGCCGACACCGTCTGAAAATGTAGACGATGTCGGCGATCGATCCTTCAGCGGATATCAAGCAACCAACCAGCGAAAGTCCCGTGACTTGCGCTCTTAGTATGCGTTTGTGGTTGTATGTGTTAGAGCCTTCGACTGTACTCTGACCTAAGATAAAACGAACTAGATACGGTGAGCTTAGACGCTTTGAAATACATATGTGTACCATTTTCCTTTCCTCCTACTTCTTTACATACTAAAATCAACCAATATTTTTTTTTTGCTGAGCTTGTTGTGGCACATATGTTGCGCAATTTTTATCAAAAATGGCATTTTGGCGCAAGATGTAGCAGACTTCCGTCCATGGCGCAGCACTTCCATCGCTGTCATTAACACAAAATTAACAACATTAAAAATATCGCGTAACAAGCGGGTAAAGGACAAAACGTGAAGACTATCACCCACAAAACGCGAGACTCTCTCCACACAACAAATGAAAAGGCGACGGACCGAGCAAGGCAAAGCAACTAGGACCAAATAATAATAATAATAAAGAAAAAAAAACAGTCCCACCCTCCATTCCTTCAATTCCGGGTTTCCTCAGACGCACAAAAGAGGCACGCATACAAAGGCACTAAAAATGGCGGCCGGGACCGTGAACCCGACTCGACGAACTTGAGCCTGAGAAACGACCGCGCCGAAAACTAAAAAAACGAAAACTCCACTCAAACACACGCACACACACACAGACATATAAATATGACAAACCGAAAACGGAATATAAAAAAAAAAGACCGAGCTTTCAAAAGCGGGAGGCGGGCGCGGTCAGTCCTTCCCCGCAAAACGCGGAGTCTTCTACCGCAGTCACAAACGACTACGACGACCGCTTTTGCGAGCACCAGAAAAATACGCAAAGTAAATATAACGAATGCCCACAGAATCGACACTCTAAAAAGAAACTAAAAGCAAAAGAAAAAAAAGAGAATAAAGGGAACCCTGAGATTACAAGCTTCGTCGTATATACCTCAGAACGATCACGGCTATTTTCTTTTCTTCCTTCTTTCTCAGGGAGTTGCCCCCGTCGTCCGTCCATCCCCCTTTAAAGAAAAAAAAAGCACCTCGCAATTCGGCAGGGGCGCGACAGCCCAATCGCCATCATCAGCGCGCGCGCGGGCAGCGCCACCGTCAGGCCAAAACCATCAACTCCTTAGGAAGTCCGTCTGCAAAGCTCGCGCCACTAACGGCCGCCCGCGCGCGGATCCAAACAAAGAGCTAGCACTATACAAACTGAAACCCAAATTGAAGCAGGGGTGGTGGATATGATCGTTCTAAGCGCCGACTTTAGAATGAGGGGAGCGCGCGCGGGGGCTAAGCCCTCCCTCCGTTCTCGCCGAATCTCGCGAGACAGATCGTGACTTGCGCAAGCGTCGGGAACAGTTCTTGCCGGCTCGCGCAGTTTATAAAGCTATACTTTTCGTACCTCGGCGACCTCCCGAGCTCCGCTTGCATTATATATGGGGATATCGCGAGCCGACATCTGCCAGTGGAAAGTGGCCTGCTCTGTCTCTTTATTTATGCGAGGTATTAAAAGAATGAGAAAGAGAGAAAGCGTTTGGGAGGGATGAAAGGAGAAGATATCGGCAGCGCGATATAAGATGGTGCGCTATACGTTCGTGGAAATGCGAGGACTTCAGTGACAGTTCCCACTGGGCTACCTAGCAACATACACTGTTGAGAGACATGCAGAACGTGCCAGAGCATATTTCTGTTGTTGCCAACTTTTGAAACGCTTGAGAAACGATCACCGAACGAAGACAATACACTCCGTCAATGCAGTGACTTTTAGACGAGCACCATTTTGAAATACCTCGGCGCCTACGGGATTATTCTACTAAATACGGAGTTCCTACCCTGCAGCGCAGCTCGCGTGGCGCAACGCCATTGGTCGCGCACGCTATGACGTCCAAACCAATAGCTTCGCTCCATTTTCTAACACTCTTTCCCGTGGCCTCGCTCCGGCGCTGCCAACACCAACACGAGCAAGCGAGGTCCGTGCAGGGTTCCCACCATCAAGCTAGCGCTCTAGATATATATGTTTGCGAATATAAGGTACTGACGACGAGTAATTCTGTGATCATTTCATTACTTTCATTAGGTAGTAACAACTGCCAGACGTTTTTAGCGCTTAGGGCAGGTCGGGGATCAAGAAACGATGACGTCATGCACGTGTCTCGTCTTCTATGGGTTATTGGTGGAACAATACTGGCTCGTAGAAACCAGTCGATCAGCAGGTGGTACACAGTCTTTCCCGGCACCATGCACGGCGGAACAGGACGAACGCAGCAGAACTGAGCGGCTGCAGCAAGCACACAGCGCAGCAGTGAAAACGCCTCGGGCCACAAATTCGCGTATCTCTCTGAGTAAACGATCGGAAAAAGAGGAAAAGGGTATACCGCTTATCGATCGCCACGTTTAAAACATCTTTCTTTTTTTTTCTTTCTCTTTCCAATGTCGTTTAATTTATCAGACTTCAGAAGAAGAAGCACCCGAAGGCACGCCCCGGGGTTATTGCACGACGGGTAAGAAATGCGCGCGCAAGGACCGAGAATCCAGACTATGTTGCTTTTGTGTTCTTGTTGCGTCTCCTTCCACACAAACTGAAAATGGAGAAAAAAGAAAAAAAAGTTTAGATGACAACTTTACGAACGGCCGACGAAATGGTTTCAAGATGGCGGCCTATATACGCCAATCATCGAGCGAGGCTGAAGACCGCCTCACAAAGATTCGTATCGTCTAAACACACGAAGCGCTTTTTCTTTTTTAACGGAACCCTGTCTTAATCCCGAACGTTTGTCCTCTCCGTCCGCGCATTTCCACGCCACATTTAGCGGGGAAACTGATGTCACGCGACGTCATGTTATCACGTGACACCGCGAGTGGATACCGTGACGTCAAGTCACCTGACCAGGTCGCGTGACCTCAGGCCACGTGACGTGTATATGATTTTGTACGCCGAATATAGTTTAAAAGCCTCGTTTCCTTTAATATGCCTAAAAGGGGGAATTTCGCATTTTGTGCCGTAGACCGCTAGCAGAAAGATGTTCTCTAGCAGACGGCGGTCACTAGCAGGCGACACAGGGGACGAAAGAGGAACAGCGCGCGCCGAACTGTAAGGACCATCCACAAGATGGCGCTGACAGTAGCGCGACGCGCGCGGTACCTCCCGCTGTTACCGCTCAATTCCGTCAGGATAATGCGTTTTACTGGCAATATTTCCAGTATTCTCCATTCACGGCATTGCGTTCCTAAATGTAGAGAAGAAAAGAAGAAACCGTCGTTTCTTAAACGCAGATTTCTGTCTCTTCAAGTTACAAAATGGCGCGTTAAGCAGAGGCCCCAGCAAAGCGCGAAGACAGAGTGGAACCAAGGACCATAATTACGCGGCACCTAATTATAGCTCGAAGACGAGACAGATCGGGAGCGAGCCACACATTAGAGAAGAGAAAAGAATTCTCTCTCAACGCACGAGTCGTTAAATCTCGCGAAACCACGTCCATTAGACGAGACTCGGAGACCCCCTCCCCCCTTTCCCCATCTTCTCGTTTACCACAAAATGAAGGCACGGCAAGATGCGCACGTTCGGGAACATTAGGCTGTGTTTTTTATTTGCTTTCTGTAGAAACAACAGCGGCTTAGTGGTTACGTTAAATAAAATAAAAGATTATAAAAATAAACAAAATTCTTCACGGATGAGCACCTGTTATCATTAAAAGCAAAATGAGTAGGAACAGCACGGAGGCACGCGGATGACTGTCATTTCATCGGGCGAAAAGATGAAAATTGCAGCAGCAGGTCGCTCGAGAAACAGATGTTTTCAGTCGTCAAATGAATAGAAGAAACGGTCGTGCGAATAAACCGGAATCACAAGAGGCCACCGTGAAGTTGGGAGAAAAATGAATAAATCTAGAGCACCGAACAGATGAACATCGCACACACACACACACACACACACACACACACACACACACACACACACACACACACACACACACACACACACACACACACACACACACACACACACACACACACACACACACACACACACACACACACACACACACACACACACAAGGAAAAGCTAAACCCTCGGTCCCACTGTGAACGTATCGTGCAAAAGACAGTCTGCAAACATTATCTGAGGCGTGTCACATCCTTGTACAAGGTCCTTCAGCACCGATCATACAACAAGAAAAACAAACTGTCTGCAACCATGTTCGAAGTCTTCGAATATGCTTGAGGCGTGTGCACAGATAATTTTGTCATCACACATGTCTTCAAACACCGTTCCTTTTGTATGATGTGCTGTCGAGATCGGTTATAACGAAGTCGGTTATAACGAAATAGCGGCTACAGCGAAGCGATCACGATTTCCCATTCCTTTTGCACTTCGTTATAACCGAAGTTGGTTATAACGAAATAGCGGACATATCGAAGTGATTTCCGATTCCCATTGACTTCGTTATAACCGGTCTCCAGCAGTATGACTGCGGCTTCAGAGGGGGCGACGCAGCAACCTTCCTGCTTTCGATAGATGCAGCTGAGAATTATTCTTTGACATTTATAACCCACGAAACACGCGTTCTTGTCGATTTTCCAAACAAAAGCAGACGCAAAAAAAAAAAAAATTAGAACAGTTTATTTGTGTGTGTACCCTTAGCTTCGTAGCCAGAAAAAGCTGCCACGTGATCTGGAGCCGATTATATGCCGTTTTAAACATTAAAGTCAGGAATAACTTTTAACAAAAAAATTAAAAACATTTAAGTGTTAAAAGTAAATAAATTACGTTTAATTAAAAATACATTACCGACGGGTAATGAACGGGATCAGTGTAGCGTAAAACGTAAGGGTAAAACAATCAGCGTACATGACTACACCTTTGAGGAACACGTAGATATACACAGTACAGTAGCGCTGTGCAATCAACAACACCGTTATGCAAAAACATGAAATCACGTATCATCCGTCTACTACCCAAAGAGCGTAAGCCAAACCGTTTCCATATCCTCTCGCAGTCACAAAACGCATTGAATCGCAAGTAACGATCATTAAAAAAAACACGTTAGAACTACAACAGCGCGCCAAGATAATTTCTACGCTAATAACGAACAAATTATTATACTTAATTTTCTTATAAAAAAAAATAAGGCAGAAGCGACGGAGCAGTGCTGTTCCCCCCAAGCGCGTTCTGACGAAAAAACAAAAAACTGCCTAAACAAACTAAATTTGTAGTAAAAAAAAAAATCCATCCATCTTTATTTTAATGTTTAGGCAACATTCGTTCTTAAATTTCTTTAAAAGACATCAAACTGCCGTTTCGAAGAATAAAGAAGAACGTATTATTATTTTCCCCACTAAACTTAGCGGGAAAATTGAGTCACGTGGTCTGACGTCTCGTGACATCATCAAGTGGCGCGTCGTCAATCCCCCCCCCCCCCCTTCGCGAAATTTCCTCGCTAAATTCAGGGGAGAAATCGACGTCACTCTACATGAAGCCGCAACGTGACGTCGCAGTAGCGCGGGATACCATAGCATCACGTGACGTCAATTTCCCCGCTAAATTTAGCGGGGATATGCGCCGCACAGACGAATTTGTGGGATTCGGAGGTTCCATTAAAAAGCAACCCAAGCTTTAAAAGAAAAAGAAAAAAATATCCATACACTTTTAGACGTGAAAAAAGATGCAAAGATAAGACTATAAGAAACGAACTAAAGATGGTGCTACCCAACGGCCAAATGGAATGCTAGGTGATGTTTGGAGCGGACAGATCGCGCGGACGAATTACAGCGATTACTTCGGTCGCAACAGCCCGGGTCACACCCTTTAAAGCGTTTCATTGCGCACTTACCGAAACAACTGATGCAACAAACAATAAAAATCATAAATAACGAAACAAACTAGACGAGCGTGCACAATTAATAAAAAATATTAGCGGCCGGCGCACCACTTAAGGCGGGAATGGAAGCAGCACCCATTATTACGTCATCATTACCGTCTCCACGCATGCGCAGATAAGCGATGTATGCATATATATATATATATATATATATATATATATATATATATATATATATATATATATATATATATATATATATATATATATATATATATATATATATATTGCATATGTGCCCCAGAAAGGAAGTACAAGAACGGCCACTTCCGCGGCGTCTGGCAACAGACGCTACAATTAGCAATCGGGGGGCACAAAACATGGTCACGCCCACACACCCCAAGAAAAAAAACATGAGAAAAACTCTATATAATTTGCGGTCGGAAAAACGAGAACACCCCGCGTACTTAGCTCTCATCGTTATTCTTAATATTATATAAAAGTTTTTTTTCTTATATATTTGTTCGCTTTATTTGTATCATTCCCACTACCCGCAGAGCTTAAACGCTTTGTACAACTTTCGTCTCCGAGGGCTTCTTCATTTTTTTACCCCTAATAATAATCTTGACGTGTTCCCTTTTCGTCCATTAGGGTTACTTAGAGCGGACTGGAAGCTTAATTTTTCGCTTTAAATTAATTACGCAAGAGGATCCCTTAATTGCATCTTTCGCTCCTTCAAGCTTAGTCTGGCTGCTGTCTAATAAAGCTTATAGAAATACTTTAATAGATCTTTGATGACACAAAGATTAGTTTTAATCCGGTCGACTACCGCCGTCCTGGCGCTTTTCGATTGCGGCATGTGTGGCCCTTGATGAGAACGTCAAACGCGACTCTAGCGACGCCACACGGTTCGCTGCGTCGGTGAACGTCGTTACAAATCCTCAAATATGTCGTCCCCATTTTTTCGTAAGAACCGAGCCGCGCCTCGAAACTTCGCGAGGCGACATCGACCACCAAACTATAGAACATGGAGACAACTTTGAGCAGGGTACATGCAGACGCCGAGTTTTGCGGCACATGTAACCGGCAACCTCATCATTTCTATACCGCCCTCTATATGTCCGGGATGTCGCGGACTTTGGTCGAACCTGATATTCGATTGGTGCAGCGAACCTTCCCGAGGTTTCCACGAAATTCGCCGAAGTTCGGCGTCTGGAAACGTGACTTAAGATACAAAACGTTCAGGCAAAAAAAAAAAAGTATCAAATGGTTTGTTTTAAATTTTAGAAAATAATAACCAATGTCTCAAGTTTATTGAAACGCTGCACCCTCGTCCGCCAGGCGGTGCCAGCTCCGTTTGTAGATTGACACGCATGCGCGTGACAGGCGAACTTCACGCCGACCTTTTTGGTCGAAATTTGGGTTAAACGTTCGCCAAAAAGTCGAACTTGGTCGAACCGGAACTTCGGTGGGATCGCGGCGTCCCGAACTCTGACTCGACGAACGAGTACACGCAAAACCCTCTCGCAGACCCGGAGTTTCAACCTCTGCGGTTCTCCCGCGCGACACCCATCTTTTTGTTTATGTTTTTCTTCCAATATAAATTTGGGCGTTGCAGAATATATCTGCAAGTGAAAGGGAAATCCAGTAGCGTCTTGCCATCCAAGTCTGCCATTTTTTTTCACCCCCACCCGCCATACTGGGGGGGGGGGAGCAGATATCCTTTCACCGATTCGTCCCGTTCCTCCCCCATCCCTCCTCAGGCATAACAATACAGTTAAATAAATAAAAACGACGAAGTTCAATAATAACACGCAGCGCTCGCGCAGTCCTCCGAGTGTATGGGGAAATGAGGAAAAATGGGGGAAAAAAACGGCAAAAGAAAGGTTACGTTTTTCCATTCCGCCCATTGTGCCGCGGGCCAGTGCCATCAATGGAAAAAATTTCATGCTTCCTATTTTTTTCTTGAGAACAAAATCATAATAAAATTCCCCTTTTTGCATATTTTATTTTTATTTATTATACTGCATCTTTTTGGGGAAAGGGGGAAGGCTTTGGGAACGGAAATGTAAGCAAAGAAAGTCGCCGGAGAGAGAGAGAAAAAAAGGGGACGTTTTCGAAATTGAAAATTCCAGGTCGAAATCTCGCACCCGGCATTGCAACCGTCTATTCGTTCTTATATTGTTCCGGTCTTTTTTTTCTTTTTTATTCAGCATTAAACATACTGTTTCTTATGAATACACTTTATTGTTAATATTAGTATTTGCCTCTCGTTTCGTGTAAAGACGCGTTTATGTCTGTAACTTTTCTTGTTCGTTCCACCATCTTTATATATATATATATATATATATTTTTTAGGCAGTAATTTATGTATTTATTTATTCGAAAACACGAGCCAAGGGTTCCCTCAGTGTGGCTGCCCTAAAAATAACTAGCGTACGTTTCTACGAGTCCGAGCTTCCTTTTCTTTTCCGGCGTGCAGTGACAGCGAACCAGAAAAGGATATTTCGCGACACCGCCGCCTGACAACGGGAGCAGACTGTGTATCAAGGATGACAATTTGGCACTCCTCAAGAGTTCTCGTAGCTCCAATCTAAGACAAGACAAGATAAAACATAAAGAAAGAGCGAAAATGATTTATTGACCCGCACTAATGGTGTATTCACACGACGGAGATTTCTTCCACAGAGAGGAGCAAACGTCATCGCGCTTCCAGGTCACGTGCGACACATCACGAATGCTTGCTTACACACCGTTCCAACATTTAGAAGTCCTCAGCCCGGCGTGCAATCTCCTCAGCCCGACGTGCGATCCCCTCAGCCCAGCGTGCGATCACCTCAGCCCGGCGTACTATCTCCTCAGCCCTGCGTGCGATCTCCACAGTCCAGCGTGCGATCTCCCCAGCCCAGCGTGCGATCTCCTCAGCCCAGCACGCGATCCCCTCAGCCCGGCGTGCAATCTCCTCAGCCCGACGTGCGATCCCCTCAGCCCAGCGTGCGATCACCTCAGCCCGGCGTACTATCTCCTCAGCCCTGCGTGCGATCTCCACAGTCCAGCGTGCGATCCCCGCAGCCCAGCGTGCAGATCTCCTCAGCCCAGCACGCGATCCCCTCAACCCGGCGTGCAATCTCCTCAGCCCGACGTGCGATCCCCTCAGCCCAGCGTGCGATCACCTCAGCCCGGCGTACTATCTCCTCAGCCCTGCGTGCGATCTCCACAGTCCAGCGTGCGATCCCCCCAGCCCAGCGTGCGATCTCCTCAGCCCAGCACGCGATCCCCTCAGCCTGGCGTGCAATCTCCTCAGCCCGACGTGCGATCTCCCCAGCCCAGCGTGCGACCTCCTTACCCCAGCGTGCGATCTCCTCAGTCCAGCACGCGCAGTTTCGTCGCTTTGAAAAGCGAGCAAATCACGCGCCATACGGACGAACACAAACCCAGCAATGAACGCGCCCCTATACGAGTTTATGGAATGGTGTATAGCAAGCATGCGTGACGCGGCGCACGTGAACTCGAAGCGCGATGACGTTTGCTCCTCTCCGTGGAAGAAATCTCCGCCGTGTGAACACACCACGAGGAAAGTATCGCAGAGAAGGGGACGGACAACAACCGAGTCATTCTGCCTCGAGGTGGATCTCGTTACCAGCACGCTCGCTTCATGCTTAACGGTTAATTTACCATTCGGTTTGTGTCCCGTCCTACCGCCGGTGCGTAAATTCTGTACCCCGGAGGTGGTCGTCGGAGGCAGGCAGGCAGCAATATGCCATCAGCAGCACTGTCGAATGACGTCACGCGAGCAAGTCACGTAGAAAACCTTTCGGCGCGAAAGCGCCATGCCAAATTGAAGCCGCACATCACTGACCTTCACATATGCCACGCGCCGACGTGCCAAGTCACGCAGCAAACTAATATATCACAATATATATGACAACACAATATATAACACAAAAGGTAGTCTGCAGACAATGTAAGATGCCTGTTTCTTTCCTTCTATGGCGTTACTGTCACAATGGCCAAGGAAACACTGTCTAAAGGTGTTCGAAAAATAAAATGAGTGAATTAAATTTCAAATTGAAGTATACACACTGTATTAAGCAAGCGTGCTTCGAAAGTGCTTGACGCGTGTCCGCGGATAAATCTGTCATAAAGGTCCGCGGAGAACGCCGTGTCTCTTTGTATGACGCACGAGCAGCGCGACCGCGACTTATACCCGTGCCACACGGGCAACTCGAATGCCATATACAACGAATGACATTTCAACGATCGGCCAATCAGAGCGCGACACTCCGAGCGTGGGGCGCTCCACGTGCGACAGATCGCGAGCCGATTCGTCCATCACACGAATGTCATTCGTTGTAAATGGCACTCGAGTTGCCCGTGTGACACGGGTATTACTGGTGACGAACCCAGAGAAATTCCGGGTCAGCAATACCAAGGGCACGGGCTACGAAGCTATACGAGGCTACGAAGCTACGAAGACAATGAAGAACCCCTCGTGTGACCATCACGACAGAGAGAGAGCATGGCTAGAAGGTGAAGGTTGTTAAGCTACGGTTGTTTCTCGACGTCGGGGATGAAGTGGAGCGGCACCATAGTGAAGGTTTTTGCGTTACTCCCGTTCGCTTCGCAGTGACGGGTCCCAACGCTTCACTTATAGTTGTTTCGTAGTGTGGGGGGATATGCGGATAAAAGTGGAGCGCCGTTTAGGGACAAAGTATATAGGCGAGGCGACTCCCAGTGTATACAAACGTCCGCGAGAGCTCTTTCCCTGCAAAATACGGAGACAGTCAATCCCGACGACCAAACGAAGAATCCCAGCGAATGATCAAGCTCAGAACACGCTAACGCCTAAAAAACGTAATTACGTCTAAAAAAGATATCGTGTGCAGTTACAGTGGGCAAGTCAAACGTCGCACTCATCGCTCCCGCCGACTTTTTCTCTTTTTTTTTGTCTAATCGTAGTTAGCGTTGCCAGGTGCTCGCAGATTAACCCGCCAAATATTTGTCAGATACAGCCCAAAAATAGCCAAATGTCGGGCTATAAAAATAGCCCACTAACATAAACCTTTAAACAGGGTATTTGAAACAAAACAGTGTGGGCTATGTGGCCCCTACATTCAAATGAGTTTGAGACCACTGACGTATAGCTTCCACCGCAGTCTCTGCAGCTTAGCGGTGAACCGAGTTTCGCACCAGTGAGGCTTCGTAATGTGAAAAACATTCGAGACGAATACCGTTACGCTGCCCCTTTATCGGTGCTTAGTGATGTCGGATATCGTAGTGATGAAGTGAGGCGCACCAGAAGTGAAGATAGGTAATGCCGGATCGGAGTGATAAAAGCGATGAGATCGCGAACCGAAGCTGGGAGTGATGAAGATCGGCGACGTGGTTCATCACAAGCATGTGTCATTACTCCCTCAGTGAACGCGGGCGCACGTGCGGTACCACGCTATCGAAAGTGCAAGCAAGGGATCGTGCACTCGCACCTTTACAAAAGAAACACAACTGCGACGTGCGTTGCACACCCTTACAAAGAGAGTTCGTGGGAAAAGATATAGACGCAACCGATTGACGCCGCCTTCTCGTCTGCGAGCTAACCGTATGAAGGTGGGCAAATACTCTGTCATGCCGAGGATAGCCAGAGCGGCATCTCCAGAAAAAACAAGAAAGTGTCTATGTGAAACGAAATAAACCGAGCATCATTTCCCTCATGGGTAATGAGACATTCGATCACCAATGAACGGCTGTCCACTATTATCCAAGCTATCGCGGCTTGATACACTCCAGTCCCTGATCATCATCATCGTCGAAAACTTTAATGATTCGAAGGGTGGAAAAGGACCTTAATGCGAGTCCCTGGGTCGGTGCCCTTAGTCCAGGTCAGGGCTCCGTTAATTGGCCGCCCAGATTCCGGCGAGCTCGCTCAACCAGTCGCTGCTGGTCATCAACTTCAACATGTCGAAGCTCCTTATGTGCAAGATTCCGCTCGACCCGTGAAAGCGCCGCAAGTTTAAAGTGCGCCCCCAGATTAGAAGCCCACGTCTACGAGTCACCGGGTCCAATCCCGTACCTCTAAAACCGTCACGTGACCATGCTTTCTTCCACAGCCAGCGTCTCGGTGCCTGCGTGACGTCATGAGCATGAGCTGGCATCACCCCAAACTCCGAAAGCACGTCGAAAACAGCCCAAAACAAAGTTTCTGCCATACTCCCCGTACAAACAGTGAGTCTCCTATACGGCGACTAGATTAGGACGGATAAAGACAAGGGGGCCAAGTCAAACACGGTCGTAATAGAAATATATATACAGCAGTATATATAGCACTTTTCGGGTCGCTTCCGTTTCAGACTGTGTAAACAACGCCTCCGCCGAGTGCAAACCCAAAACCCCGGCGTGTCGACGCGCGGAACGACAACTCCAGCAGCGAGAGCTCTCCAGTCTTTCCCTCTTTCTCTTCTCCTCCAACCTCCTCCCCACCTTTTACCGAACGTCAACGCCCTCTGTCGGCGGACGAGCGCGGCAGCCGACGTCCATTTGTGGAAAGCGGGGGTCGCCAATGTTTATCCGGAAGCAAAAGGAGACGTCGTTCCTTCTTCCCAAGATCCAGAAAACAAAGAAAAAGAAAACAAAATTAAAAAGAAAAGAAGGTAAGGAGGGAGCATCTTCAGATCGTGTGTTCGGACCCTCCAAGCTGTGTTGCCGTGACGTCACAAAAGAGTAAATCGATACTCGGAATCCTTCCCACCCCCATTTCCCACTCCTCTACCCTTTCCTCCTCGCCCCCATCCATCCAGCTCAGATGGACTTGAGTGACGACTGCAGACTCCCAAAACGCTGCGTCATGGCTCCATCTCGAGCGCCTGATTGGATGCCGACGTACGCGGCGCCTAGCTCATTCTGGGCCGATGATTGGTTCGCGGCCAGGAAGGGCGCCGTGACGTCAGGGCCTTCGCGAGCCTGACTGGCTGAGTCAGCCCGTAACTTTCCCTACGGTCCAAGTGGTGCCACTCAGCGAGGATTTTCCTCCTCCTCCTCCTCCCCGTTCAATTTCCCTTACGGAGGTTAGATAGATTGTGGGTCTCCTTTGTGCCGCGTCGACTCCAATTATATTATTGGAAACCGCGTTGCCGATCCATGGCAGAGAGCGCTCACGTAACATCCGGTTTGTTGAAACCTATCTCCGTCGATTGGCACCTTTTTTGTTTTATACTAGCCGATGATGACCTCATTGTTGAAGGCTAACGGAAAAACACGAGTTCAGACGCCTACTCAGCGCAGTCTCGTAGAAGACTCCATTGTGCACAATATACTTCGTATCGAATATATCCATATTTACTCAGCATGAAGGTTTAGAGTTCAGGAACCTAATTTCGGTTCACACATTCGCGTTGGAGCGTGATCCGCTGCGCGGCAACCGCTCGTGTGACTGCTTACACTGGCGCCATCTACCGGTGCAGCTTTGCCAACAGTTCCGATCGGCGCATATTTTACGCATCATTCTTTCGCGGTGTGCTTGGAATAATTCTGACAATGTTATGGGCGACCGGCTCTCGGGGATACTGCGGAGATTAATTCGATCTCCTCGCAGATAGTACATAAACGTTCCAGCTTGTTATGCGCAGATCGGAAAAGGGTTCCAGGATTACCCGACTGACTTGTCTCCGGTACGTTTTCTCGCCCCAAGCGGTTGCGACACACAGCCGATCACACTGAAACGCCAAGTTGCGAACCAGACTTTAGACTGCTGTCCGAAAATCTAGTCGGTTGCCGTCGCTGTAAAGGGTAAAATTAGTCAGCGCAGTATACGGCTACTAACCTGGGGTATTTTAAAGCGAATCAAGTTGCATAGTTATTACACAATCAACACGCCGATACGATTTAAAAAAAAGTGATTACAAGTTTCCGCGACTTTCATCGCTTCAATAGGTTGCGACTGTCCTCACTCCAATGTAACCGACACGATAAAAGCGTAAATATGACGATGATGCCAGCAATGGAGCCTTTTCAAAAAGCCATGAAGCAACATTGGCTGTCGCCAATTTTGGGGCTAGGTGGCGCGAGCTACCGTCCGTTACAAAGGGTATAGCCATTAACATCCATCTATCCATCCATCCATGGGACACGAAGCCTGCCATTGGCGATACGCGAGTCCAGTCGTCCGATGCTGCTAAACAATGGCGGACTCGGATATAATTCGTGCAACAGCGACTCGTAGGGGGCGCCACTTTTGAAAGGGGCACTGTTCAAAGACAGCGTCGCTCACTGCAATGTGACGTCGCCGTTTACGACGACGATGATGATGATGATGATGATGTTAACGATGATGATATCGCAAACTTTTTCTCGTTTCCCATCGCGCGTTTATATAGTGACGATCCGAGTTCGCTATCTTCTTTCCCCGCCGGAAGCGGCACTTGAGGACCGGAAGTAGGACGAGATGCGGGGCAGACAGCGTCACTTCCGGCCCGACGGGCCGCCGCGGCGTCATTGTTTTGGGGCTCGCGAGGCTTCCGCTGTCTGGCGACAAATTTCCTAACGAGCGACGACGTGTGAAAGAAGACCTCGACTCTCTCAGCCGATATTATTAAGCTATCAAAAAAAAAGTAAAGAAAAAATTAGAAGAGACAACTAAAATCGCTTTCCTCTTTATTGCGAAAGTCGAGCGACCGAGAAGTAGCGAGTCAGCGTCAAGTACTCCAGTCCACAAAGAGGGAAAGGAAAACCAAGTTTATGTTTTCATCACGATTACGTTTCTACATTTCCCAACTTTCCCGATTCTTTTTTTTTTGTGTGATTTAGTTTGGGAAATGTCTTTCGACTTCGAGAATAAGGGAGAATGAAAATGCACGAGTGAGATTTGGAACACAGCCAACGTAACGTATGGTCAAAGTCTGCTTTGTGAATGGGCCTTAACAAGGCCGTTCGAGTTTTATTTATTTATTTTTTTAAACTTCAGAAAAGAACAAGCAGATTTGTTTCGGAGCATTTGTTGATAAGCTTGTGCGTTTACATCGCACGACGGACACAATGTAAACTTAGGCGTGTCCGGGTATTCTGTAGAGCAAACCATGCAGTGAACCGACATTGATTCGCAAAACTCCCCGACTGTCGCGATGTTTCTCCCCAGATTCCCCAACTTTCCCGGGGTTATTCCCTTTTGGGGAACGCCCCGGAAAATAAATGTGCTTTAAAACCCGGTTACTCTGAGTGCCCAAATGAACACATTAGTACCGCCTCCTTGCCAAAAAAGTGTCTCACTTTCGTATACACTCTTCACGATACTGAAACCACGAGTTGACAATGGCGTGGTCGAACAAATGAAACATGAACCTCACAGTTCCACTTCTTGGTTCGGGTTCTCAGAGGAAGGTAACTCAGAAAACGGTCGCAAGGGTCCACTCCACCCATGTTTTCGTTGTAAGTTTTGATCAAGGCTTTCCGAGGGGCACTAATGTTAGCCTTATCGGACTTCGACCGGTGCTTGCAACATTCCATGGGCTCTCCGCAGAATCCGCCGTGGACAGTAAAATCACCACCTTCTTGTCGAGCCACTTCACAATTGGGAGGAAATCATCTTCTCTCACAAACTCAACAGGAGTTCCTCTTCCTGCCGCAGACATCTGTTTGTCCGGAGGCAATTTGCCTTTTACCTCTGCGGGAATTTCGTTCTGCATGACCGTAATTGTGGCATCAAAGCCCCTGTGCTTGAGCTCATCCAGTAAAGATGAACTGGTGTAAATGCGATCAAAGTAAAGTACATGACCAGGTTCCACTCCTTCAAGAAGTTTCAGCACACCTTGAGCGCCAACGCCACATTTTCGCCGGGAGTCATTGTTCTCAAACGCTGTCTTTTCCTGGTACAGGTGAAAATTCAGCACCTTTTTGTGACAAGGTATGCAAGGACGAACAACTTGATCCCCACAGGATTCGGCTCTGCTAGAAAGATACTGACGGATCTGAACTCTTCCGCTGAAGGACACCATGCATTTTCTCATCCAGGCTCAGTGCTCTTGTCCTTGGCTGCTCCACGCAGACATCGCGGACCATGTCAATTACAGGTGTGACCTTCCAGTGTTTGTCCTTTTTATCTTTGTTACTGACGTAGAGCGGGTCAACAAACCTCAGCCGTGAGCCAAGAAAAAGAAAAACGATCTCTGGACACAATGTCGCAGATGCAGGGAACTTTGTTCTCCGAACTCCAATAGATACGTATTCGGGGGTACTTCAGAAGTTTAGACACGCCATAACGATGCACACACCTAAGAATTTCATAATTTCCTCGGGCTTGGCACTTGAGGAATCGACGCCTCCATTGTCCTGCACAACACTTAGATTGGTGTAGAACGCGAGCATGTTGAAAAAAAAAGTCCTCACTAAAATACTGCGTGAAGTAACTGATGGTAGTCCAGCCACCAAAGGTGTCAGGAAGTGAGTCGTCCTCTCGGAGGGTCGACCATGTGGGATGAAAGCCACAAGAGCATTTAAAAAGTATATCAAATTCTAAGCACCTTTCATTGTCCTTTTTTGTGAAATGTTTTTTTTATTTGCTTTTTTTTGTAGTAGCCTTTTGGTAACGCTTTGATTTTCTTGGCGCTTTTCTTGGTGGCTCAACATCTGGTTTTTTTAGTCGGAAGAGCTAAATTCACCGCTTTCTTGTACAGTTGTACCGTTAGGACCCGAGCAACCTTCGTCACCGTCTGACAAGTCCTAGATATCAGACGACTGAGCAAGCAGATCCACAATTTCATCCTGCGTACATAATGACCGCAGGTCTGTTTTCTTGCTGAAATATAGACGACAGCGCAGCTGGAATTCTTCCACGGGCAGTTTTTCCACGGAGTGGGGGAAAATGCAATTTGCTTGTTTTCACAAAATATTGTACAAAACGAATGAAGAGAGGCCTGGCGTACAGCCGGCTGTAGTACATTGAGACATGAACACATTTTGAAAAGTTTCTATTGTGAAAAAAAAAAAAAGACTTGAAAGTAAGATGTCTAGCCACAGTGGGCTAGGCATCTTACTCAACTCCGTAGAACACGAATTAGCACATCGAACAAAATAGAAGTAGTGATAATTGTTTGTTTTACAGGACGTGACTAGCCAAGCTCACATGCATCGTCTCCCGCCATTTTTCTTTTATAACGGAAAGCTTGAGCTTTTTTTTTTTTTTTTTGACGGAAAGGAAAGCTCAAGTGTACAGCTGGTTGTACACGCGGTCTTTGCCCTCATCAAAAAAGCGCGATTTTTTTTTAATTAATTCTACCTGCGTGCAGCCGGCTGTACAAGGGGTCTCAGGAGGATACTGGGTGATCTCTCCTCGTTGCGTCTCGTTTTAGAGAGCACCTTTTAGGCGCCCGTTTCCGGGTTGAGCGGCGTCGGCGTCATAATAACGTCGTCATAGGACGTTCTAATGAAGTCATCACGAGGTGATGTCACAATGTCGCCATCGTGACGTCATGCTATCAGTCGACGTCACAGTCTTTCGTGAGGTTTATTTATGAGGGTTCTACGTGACGGTCCCTCGCGACGGGATCTTCGTGACGGTATCCTCATAGAACTAAGCTAATAAAAAAACATCCTGTGTTAAAAAAAAAGCTGAAGACAAAAGGGGCTGTGTGTACTCACTTCCAGAGCAGAAACGATGCGACGAGGACAGCGACGAGCACGACGGACGAGCAGACGGCGATGACGGGCAGCGACGGAAACGCCGACGACGTCGTCAACTCGGCGCCGATGGGACGCACCTCGCAGAACTGGAGTTCATCCGGGGGCACGCCGCGACGCCCGCCGCCCCCGACGAAGATGAGCACAGCGAGGGTGGAAGGGGTGGCGGTGGCACTCCGAACTCGGGCGGCCTCGGGAAGCAGCCCCCGGGCACGGGGACGACGGCGACGAAGCTAGGGGCTCCTCGTCGTCTTCCGAAGAGGACGACGAGTCCGCCCCGGCACTGCCCGCCGTGCCGCCGCCGCTGTCGCCCGGGTCGGCGAACCGGGACGTCTCAAAGGACATCGTCGAGTCGCTGGGGTCCACCACGGAGGAGCCAGCTGGACAGATGAAGAAAAAACAAGGATTTAGTGTCAGTTGTTACGATCGCATGTGTACTTAAGAATAATTTTCACCGAGAAATACTACGTCGAGACCGGTTACAACGAGGTCAACGGGAATCGGAAATCACTTCGCTATATCCGCTATTCGTTACAACCGACTTCGGTTAAAGAAGTGCAAAACGGAATGGGAAATCGTGATCGCTTCGCTGTAGACGCTATTTCGTTATAACCGATTTCGGTTAAAGAAGTGCAAAAGAGACTGGGAAATCGTTATCGATTCGCTGTAGCCGCTATTTCGTTATAACCGACTTCGGTTATAACGAAGTGCCAAAGGGAATGAGAAATCTTGATCGCTTCGCTGTAGCCGCTATTTCGTTATAACCGATCTCGGCATATAAACCGTACACTGAGAGGAATTGGAATAACGAGAGAGACATTTCTCGACATAGACGTTTCGGGGAGAGACTCTCTTCCTGAAACGCCTGCGTCTAATGAAGTACCTATTTTTATTCTTTTTTTTTCTCAACCTCGTTAGATCACAAACAACACCGACACTTCACTGACCAATAAAGCCGCGGTCACAGTGCGAATACATAATAATAATGATAATTGATAATAATAATAATAATAATAATAATAATAATAAAAACAGTCTGAAGACACTCTCCGAGGCGTGTTGTATCCTTGTATGACGTCATCCTGTCATAATGTCATACGAAAAACGTCTGCGGACACAACGTATGTACGAAGCAAACAAGGTTAGAACGCGCTTAAAAGGGGTGTCCCCAGATAATTCAGCCATCGCGTGTGCAGCGAGCACAGCGTATTTTGTAAGATGCATTAGCGGCGTTCATAAGCGGCTTAACAGACCGAACAGATGCTTTGAAGAACTATTTGCCGGGCATACACGACGCCATAAAGTACACCACAAAGTCGTTTCGATAAACTTCACGTAACGCCTATTGACGAAACTCCCATTAGTGACGTGGTGCAGCATTTAGACTAAATTATGATCGCAGACTTCTGTCGAATTGCCTCCCTAAAAAATATAGGTACATCGGGTACATCGGCGTGGTGGCAAGAACCTTGCCGACCGACCTTGAAAGCCAATTTAGCGTCCGACTTCAACAATTCAGACTCGACATGCAGATCAAAGTATAAAAGGGATGAAAACAATAAATAAAAGCAAGCAGGTTGGTGAACGAAGTTAGTAATACACTCGAGACCAGAAAACGCATACAAATCTGGACCCCTACGCAGTGTTTTAAACACAACTAGCGGTTTAATTCGCAAAGTCACTCGTATTCACACGTGGAAAAGCAGAGATGGGATTCTCCCATCTATGCTTCAAATGTATAATTACTAAACTAAATGTCAAATTTCAGTTTTTTTCCTTTCTTGAGTGTTTTTACTTGTTTTGTTTTTCACTTTGCTTTTAAATAATAATATTGTGTTTGTGGTTGCTTTCGTTGTCACCCCTGGGGGAGGGGCAGGCTCGTCACGCAACGATCGAGTTTCTTTTGTCCCTGCCTCCATTCTCCAAATTTGGATATAAATGAAAATTTTTACGCTGTGGCTAGCGTTACGTCCGGACGGAGCACTGGAAACGCGTATACCTAACCCTCCCCCCCCCCCCGCCCTCCTCTCTCTCCCCCGTGAACCTAGGGAAGGCGGAGATTTGGACGTAACTTGGGTTACGTCGGACGTAACGCTATACTTCGTTTCACCTTTCCGTCCAGACGCAGCCGATGCTACGAGATTATATGACGAATCAGACAGCGTCAAAAGGGCACCCTCATGGTGTTCGTAATGTTTCTCTCTGTGTTTTTCATCGCTGAACCAATCAGAAACAGAACAAGCTTAGTGATTTGCACTTTTGACGCTGCTTGACTGGTCCCGTTCCCTCGTAGCATCCGCTGCGTCTGGACGGAAGGTGAAACGAAGTATAGACACTTCGAAATTTTTATCTTGATAGAGTACCTACAATCCCTCCGAAGGTTGCCAGCACCTCCTCGCAAATAAGGACACGAAGGAACGGGCCTACAAACCACCCTGGTTAACTCCTGAACAGCCCCTGGCCAGGCCTGGGTGACCCCCGAAGATTCCCTCCACAGGTCGCCGATTAGATTGGATACGAGTGATGACGTCAGCGTTCGGCGAAGACTCGCGTCCTCGCCGATTGGTCACGAGTCCCGGCCGAACGCTGACGCAGTACTCGTGTCCAATCCGCGCCCCGCGTTGACCTTGTTTGAGTGACGTCATAAAACGAGGCTTTAGCCCATGTGAGGTACACGTTCCTACAAAACAGGAACGAAAGCTCGTTCCTTCGATCTCGAAGCAAGTTCCCGTTATGAGTTCCGGTGGTTCGAAAGGGACGCGTTCCCGTCGCGTTTCTAAGATTGGAACCCGTCGTTACGTTTAAGTTACGTTCGCGTATTTGAATGAAATACTGCGCCGTGTAAACCGTGGATGAAACAAAGCGAGCGAGTGAAAATATTTGCATCAAACTATTTGTCGAGTCGCCACGATCAGATTTGCTCCAGTTCTATTTTTTCGACCCACCCTCTAGCTTGAAATAGTCGAACATAAAAAAAAAAAAGTCTAAATGCCTACCAAATTCGGGAAAAGAAATACAGATAAAAGGACAAAAAATAAAAGGGAACATTGTTCCTCTTGTTGTTTCCTAGCAAACGTAACGCGTTTCCCTTCCAGTTCCACCGATACAAGTTGGAAACGTCGGCGTTCCTCCTATAAGGAACGCGTTCCGAAATGGTCGTTCCTTGGAACGACGTTCCGAAACAACGCTGCTTTTAGCGCGGAAGGATGCGGGTGGAGAAAGAGAGAAGAGGAGGGGAATGAGCTAGGGGGGTTGTGCGCGCAATGCTTGGAGGAAGCTCGCCTTTCCCGCCCGGCACGCAAATCCGCCGGACTGCCAGACTGCATTTGAGCGCGGAGACGCTAAGCCGATTTCGGGGTTCGCGCCAGCCTGACGTCGCGAACCCCAACCGCTACTGACCACCGGCCCTCTTATCTAGCACAGCCGTTGTGCCGACGCCGGCGTAAACAAGTGAATATAGGGTTACGAGCCACGTTGTGTAACTTCGGTGCCGGGATCAAATCCCGCCCAACTCGAGTTTCCGGGTTTCGCTTATTCGGCACAGGGTAATCCGAATGTCTGTTCATTAACCAAGCTTTTTTTATTTATTTTTTATTTAAGTTATGTTGGAGAATCGAATTTGCTACCCTGTAACGTTGTATCAATGCATTGTAATTACTTTTGTTTTTCGATCTTTGTTCATGAACGTAATTGAAGCTTTGTTCCGTATAGTATACGATTCTTATTTTCCTTGAGAGTCGGGTTTATTAATGATTGCGTGTACATTTGTGTACGTTTGTTTTCTGCACCTTCATAGCCTTCCTATACAATAATCCCCTCTGGGCTCCGAAGAACGTTAAAATAAATAAATTAATAAACTGTTTCGGACAAGTGTCGACCTCTTAATGGGCTTCGATCAACAAATTACAAACGAAACAAAATTTTCATTTTTTTATTTAGCCAGGAACTACGCTGTGTCAGCACCTTTAAAACACCAGCATTCCGCTCCTAAACACACGAAAACTAATTTTTAAAACGAATAAAACGATACCAACTGGTAGTTGGGAGGCCGATGCAGTTATGATGACGAATGGCCCCCGTCCCAGCGCCACTCGCGGAAGTACAGCGCCAAGTGTACAGACAAACTCGGGAACTCGAGCTTGAACGGAATCACGAAGCTTGTCGAAGATATCCAACGCTTCCGCAATGTGCATTCCACACCATCAACATCGCCGTACTTGGCAGCCATTAGGGGAGCTTGAGCTGAGGATGCGGGGAGCTCTGTCAGGCAAACCCTACCACTCTTTCCCCCGGATTCGCTGTGAATAACGCACTGAGATATGACACCACGTGAATACCTTATATGCTTATTTTCCGGTGTAGAGACCACAGACTACACATGTTTGGAAGCTGGAATTTTACCCGATGCGGACTATACAAGGATTCGTTATTTTCTAGATCGTTCACTGTGACAAGACGTGAAGGATTTTATGAATAACGGAGTACATAATAATGTTGATTTAAGTATGATTCAAACTTCACAGCAGGCATTTGTCAAGGAGTGCTGTGCATGATAATTTCTTGCGTTCGGACTAGAGGCACTAGATGCGGACTATGCGCGGCGTGCGGGCTGTATCCGCAAAATACTTTTATCTTTGACCCCGAATTCGCCCCTGCGGACTATGCACTCAGTGCGGACTATAGTCGGGAAAATCTGGTAGATAGCTTGCAGGTGACGCCACTGCTGGGTACTGGCGGTTATTTCTACTTACTGGTTCCCTCCAGCTCCTGCTGCTGCGGTGTGAAACTAACACGGGGAACCGAGCGCTCATGGCACATAAAATAGAGGCATGGCCGCGAATGACGTTACGGGCAAGCTATGTATAAGCCATATGGTGTATACAGTCCTCGGATATTACGTACTAGGCGAGATTGACACGCGTTGACGCCACCAAGCAGCAATGCTCCCAACTCCAGTACCTTTGGCCGTGCAGAGACATATGACGTCACGAACGCGAGAGGTATAGAGAGCTCGCGCTCACGTCATTTCGTTTTGCGTGGGACACGGAGGAGGTTAGTTAAATGAGGACGATGCTGCTATTATGGTGCTATGTGCCGCTTGCATCACACTAGGTTATTCGATTTCAAACTATTTCTGCTTCGAACAAATTATAATCAACAATGCAGATCAGATTAACTAACCGAATGACTCTGTCATCCGGGCTCCTCGTGGGGAATCCGCAAATGTTCGTATCAACAAATCAATATTCCCAGAGGAAAATAAACGACAAAGGTTAATCTACGAAACTGTTGCAATCGTGTTAAACATACGCGCGTGCATCACGCATCTGAGTTAATGTCTTACAGATTACCATAGAAACTCCCACGGATACCCGAAAAAGGGGGAAGCTCTTGAATCAGGCGGCGGCTTGCGCCATCTATCCGGTGTCAAACGAGTCAGAGACTTGCGCCTGTTCTAACCGGTTCGCACGCCACTGCTTCGCGGTGATATGAAAACAAGCACTCGGGCGAAAATGCAGCCAAACGCGTGCCATATCACCGCCAAAAAAGACACACCCCTCCAATATACTACGGGTAAATCGATTAAACAAACACCTAAAATTGCAAAATTTGTTACAAAAAAAAAAGAAGATCGTTACTTGTTTAGACAGTAGGGGTCTAGTCTGCCAGACTGTGGCGACTTTGTCACCCACTGTAGATGAGCAATTCAGCCAGTGCGGTACGACCGCTAGCCTGGGGTCTTTAACGTGCACCACGCAGTAGTGATACACGACCGCACGCCGGTACGATGCCCATCCGGAACGAAACGGGCAGGGTGGGGATTCAACCCAGGATCCTTGGGGTCTGCAGCGCCAGCCTTTGCTCCATGTGCTCCGTGCTGCCATGCGCCAACACACTCGGCCACCGACTCCCCCCCCCCCCCCCCGAACTTGTCACGAAGTTGCCTAAAACTCACACTTAACCCCCGTAGCAAGAGACAAAAAAATAAAGACGAATAAAAGCTTAGCACGTTACTCGCTAAAAAAAACAGCTCAACCTACGTACGAAACATGACCTAAACAATATATAAAACAAAAGAAAACTCACGCGAGTGCAAGGCTATCACGTTATTAACGGTCGTCGTGCATCACAGGCCGATATAAGGAAACAACACACAACAAAAATGTCTTGCCATTCCGACGGAAGTGCCCGTATGAGCGTGCGACCCCTCGCGGCAATCACGCGAACTATACGGTAGCCCAAACGCTCCCAACTTTCCTCCCTCTTTCTTTCTCTTTTTCTTTTTCCTTCTCTCTCTCTCTCTCTGGCCTCCTGACATTGGAATTCTCCTTCCCCTCACCGTCATACCGCCGAGCAAAACCAGAAATCGGCTGGCGGGGGGACCCGCCTCGCCTTATTACAAAAGGTCAGTTCGGACAGGAGAGGAAGCCATGGATGGCGGCGGCGGTGAAAACAAGACACCCTCCTTCCCCCCAAAAGAGAGACGAAGCAAAGAAAAAGAAGAGAGGAGGAGAACTAGTATTGATAGCCAGCGACAAATATATAAAGTAAGAAGGACATGGGCAGACGAGGGCGAGTCGCGCCGGAGATTCCAAAGCCAAAATAAAAGGGCACACACACAAAGAAAAGAGGAAAAGATGGCAGCGGCCACCGGTCTTTCGACGAAGCAGACAACGCTGGTCCCCAGCCTCGTCTGCCTCGTTGTAAGCCAACGTTAGTTGTAGCAGACGACGAACTGGAGGAAAAAGAGCACAGATTCGGCAGGTTCGAGGCTAAGCTTAGAAAAGGGCAGATCGGCAATGTTAGTAGTGTTTCGATGCCACAGGAAGATGGCGGCGGCCACCGGTCTTCCGAAGCAGACGATGCCGGACGCTCGGTGTAGCAGGCGGAACTCCCGCAGAGCGGAGCAGACGACGACGGAAGGACCGGTAATAAAAGTATATTTCCCCAGGTTGGAGGCTGGGTTTAGAAAAGGGCAATCGAAAGTGTCGGCATTTAGACTCCAGATATATTCGATGTTGGCAGAGTGTATCCAATTCCGCGTGGAAGTGACCAATAGTTGGTTGATTGGTCCTTTCGTGTCACGTGATGACAACGAACTCTCCCTATGGGGGAGATGATAGGTATGTACTCCTGTCACTTGAGTGATCCATGCTGAAATTTACTAGACATATAATGATGATGACCAGCTGGCTGTCCCCTACTCATGAAGCACATACGCCAGAGAAACAGGTGTCATCCCCGATGACTTACCCGAGATCATCGTCATCCTTGCCTAAGCATTTTTGCCGCTATGGCTACTTTAGCCCTTCTCTATCTCCTCGTAAAACTCGGATTACGCCGCCACTTGTGGTCACCAGGGTGCACCGCATACGCACCAAACCCCAGTCAACATATAGAAAAGAATGTTTCTAATTCGATACTTTTTTTTTCTTAAAAAAATGTTAGGTTTGTCTTTAGCAACAAAGTTCAATCTCGCGTACGCTGTTCAAAAACATAAGCGCTAGCAATCGACGCTCCGCAAAATGCTTCTGTGTATGTCGCTCGCAGTGTGGACGTCTCACACAAAAAGAGCATGCGCACAAACGTACACTTTTGGCTAAATTTGCTTCATCACTCATTAGGAAGTTTTCGTAGACCGCGTTTCCCCTCCGCTAAGCCATCCGCAACGAAAAAGCCGCTACTGCGCCTGCGCGCCGATGGCGTTGACTGTCGAGTTCCGGGTATCGTAGCCGGTTGCGGAGAGCGTTGCCGCGGGACGACGAAAACGATCTACGAACACTCCCTATTGCCGCACTGACTTGCCTGCAGTGCAAGCCTCCTTCATCTGTTCTTTATAAGTCGCAAGCACGTCAAAATTGCTCATACATCATGCAAAGACAGCCTGCAAACAGATTAAACGCGAGTCACCACGAGATCCGTGTTTCGAAGGCCACATGGCAAAGAGTTCCAAAGAGAAGCTTGGCACGGGGCATTCGAACCAGGAGACGCTGGAGAGAAGGTGACCTCCTTCCAGCGTTCGCCCTGCTAAGGTGGAAGAAGGTTGGAGGAGCTTCCACTTCACTCTCTATAACCAGTTACCGACTATAGCCAGTAACTATAACACTGCAAACTTTACATGTTCGCCAACTGTCCGTCCTTCATTCGCCTCGTGTGGAACAAACGAGAAACAACTTGTTTGTTCTTCTCATATATATGTAATATATAGCTCTCTTCGTTCGCCATCCATTCGTAAAGAAAACACACAACGCAAAACCGATACCCGAAAAAACAAAAAAGAAAAACAGAGGGGAGTTGCGATTACACGGCGGGCAATTTGCAACAGTAAACCATTGTATCGGAAGGTCTGGCGCACGCTCATAACCAGTACCGAATTCTAAAGTAGAAAACACGAAGGCAATAAAAAAAAGTAAAAAAAAAGTAAGAGCCACCATGAGGCCACAAAATTAAATTCTCTTCCGTTTCCCCGAGCTCGTTCGTTATTTCGTTCTTCCATTCCTTATTTTTTTTTTTTTCGTTTTATAGGGATTCTTAGTAGGAGGGGGTCGAGATTACCGAGAGAGAGAGAAAAAAGAAATGAAAACGAGGATACTGGAACGAAGAGACGTTGCTGAAGTCCCTTTCATATTAGACTGCCCTTGTTCGGAGGAGTAACAATAGAGGACAAAGAACGCGTAGAAAAGAAAGAAGGAGGAAAAAAAGAGATTAGGGTTCTTCTTCGCTTCCAATTTCAACCGCGCGGCGCGGAGAACGACTTTCCGCCGTGCGTACTACTACTGCCACCGCGCGCTCGATCGCGAGGGAGGAACGCAACAGCTTGGAGTCACGATTTTTCCCTTCCGCCTTTTCCACCAAACAGGACGCGTTTTCACCCTTCGCGAGCGAAACGTAACATCGGCGACACCGTTAGCGCGAACAAGCCATCGTCGGTTTTCTCTGTCTTTTCTTAGTAGTAAAAGACTGTCAACAAAACTAAAAAAAAAAAGGTGTAAGTTGCGCGTCGCCGATGATTCTTCGCCCAAACGTAGCGCCATAGGTCCGAACCAGATGTCAAAGTCTGAGCAGTAACCGTTGCCAATTCAACGGTTCAAAGTTGATGACGTAAGGCTCTCGCACCGCTCGTATTTCACAAAATTAGAGTTACGCGCGTCGCAGACCGAACTTCGTACTGTTTGCTATGCTACGACGATCATCCAGATGACAGCAATTTCGATAGGAACTAGAATGGCACCCCCCCCCCTCATAGGTCGCGAAAGTTGCGAATTATCGAATTAAGACTATTCAACAAGAGCTATGGTTTTTTTACAAAAAAATTGTTGATTAAGAAGTAGTCTTGCGCGAATAGTGGATTTTGAGTTCGAAGCGAATTCGAAGCGAATAGTTGTTTTGGCCGAATATTTTCGATTCGGATATTGCATAGTTTTTCCACGCCTTTCACTACCATTAAGGTAGCAATTTGGGCCAGTTGGTTCATCATTACCTAAAAACGCGCCAAAAAAGAAATACAAGGACGAGGAATTAGACAGAGCCCGCTCTTGTCTGTCTACTTCCTCGTCCTAGTGTTATTCTTTTTTTTTGCGCTTTTTTATGTGCTTTCACTACCATTGCATAGTGCTTAGACGAAAACCCAGCTAAACCTGTGAAGGTTGTTCCACTTGTTCATTTATGAGCTAAGTTTAATGTATCTATATTTATGGACGGTGACCTCAGAAGGTCTGGTGTCTTGGGATGGCAAGTAAATGACGGATTTGACATAAAATGAATCCTATAAGGATGGCCAACTATACCCAATCGAGTGAATTTACAAGTCTTGCTATATAAAATATTCTTTCTTTAATCTCGAGTTAAAAAGAATGAATCGCGCATGATGAACGCAGGTTGTAAGGGCACCTAACATAGTGTACTCTTGCATAACAGTTTAATTTTGAAACTTTTACTACAATGTAGATATACAGATTCACAAAGTTTCCATTTATTTTCAAATACAGTCTGGCACGGGTTCACCATCCCGCTTTGAATGTATGATTTTCTTTTAAGAACGCAATTGCGATATTCATACTTTTTCAAGCGATTATCGCGGCGGGTTACCCTGTTGAGTGCGCTTCTTACCGAGCACCGATGTAATGCAGAGAAGCAACACCCGCAAAGCTCACTTCCGCGGGTATTGCTTCTCCGCAGCGCACCGGTGCTTGGTAAGAAGCGCACTCAACGGAGCTAACCCGCCGCAATCAACACTTCCAAAAACGCGAATAGTGCGGTTCTTCTCGAAGCGAATATCGAATAGTGTATTATTCGGAACTACTATTCGAAATTTCGAATATTCGCACAGCCCTATTAAGAAGATAAGTAATTTTAAGGTCGGTGACTCTAATCCAGGAATGGACAGTACGAAAAACCCGTTTTCAAACCGGCAGAAAAAAAAATATATTTGCCGTTTTGAAAATCCGAAGTAACCGGAAAAGTAAAACCGACTTTTTTCAAGTAACGGCCGATTACTTACTTTTATTCTCAAGTAATGGAGTAATATTATTGATTCGTTTTTTTTTTTTTAGAAAAGAGTAATGGTAATTGCAATCGATTAGATTTCAGAGTAGCCTGTACAAAAGTGAGTAAATGAGCAATATTTGTGGAACCTTTCGTCAAGAGCCAAATTTCAGGGGGGGGGAGCGCGACCGCCGCCTGCCTAAAGACCCCCAAGGACAACAGTTTTTAAAAACACACACCAGATCTTTTTTTTATGTTTTTGTTTCTGGAGGAATTGCAAGTATTAGGTCAACAAAAAAAATCTGGGCAATGCGTCGCCCGTGACATAAAAACTGCCCGTGACGTCAGGTCTCTCTGCAAGACACCCTGTCCCCAAGCCTGACCCACAAATCCGCCCCTGTCCGTCAAAATAAAATTCTGCTACAAAAAAAAAGAAAGAAAAGTCTAACAGGACAGGTAAAAAAAAAGCGTCATGTTGTTATGGACCGCCCTTCGACAACCAGTGAGTTACTTCGCTGTAGAGAACTGTTTAAGAAATATTTGAGTCAATAAAAATAAGACATGTCGTTAGGAAACGCCCTTCGCGCCCTCATGTCTAAACAAAACGGGGGAACAAAAAACAAAAAAAAAAGAAAGGAAGACGACGAAGAGACCAATTTCCCACTCGTTTCGATAACCACGAGCATAGAGGCACATTGCACAGCCGCTCAATAGGCTAAACAGAACGAAATTGGCGGTGTGTCGACGTTATTATAGCAGCTCCGTCCGATTTCAACACAAGAAGCTTCCTTTTAAACGTCTTTAAGCGGCTGAATGGCCGTCCAACCGTGTATCGAACTGACTGAACACGTGCGCAGTGTGATAACGTCGACAGCGTGCTTTCCAAAGTCGCATCGATGGCCGATGACGTCATCACCAAAGGCGAATGACGTCCTCACCGACTCACCGGCGGTTGATGACGTCACCATTACAAGCGAACGACGTCATCCCTGATGGCTGGTGGCGTTATTACTTATTAGCGATGGATGATGACAATATCAACGATGGCTGAAGCCATCCCTAATGGCAAATGACGTCTCCACCGACGATTAACGACCTAATCACTAAGGGCGATGCAGGCGAGTTGTTGCATGAATAGTTAAGGGAGACTAACCTTTATAAGAAAACCATACACTTTATAAAAGGCTTATTTTAGATAGCTTTTTCTGCTGGTTTTCTTTTTTTTTTTCATGAAAACAAAATTGCGTAATTTTGACCCTGTCAGACGCAATTTAGACAAAGATAGCCCGCTCTCGGCCACGCCCAGGAACATAGCTAGTTACGCCCCATTTCTCGCCTCTCATTAGTTGGAGAGATGATTGACGCGTGAAATATTGGTTGTAAAATTGTTTCTCCGTACCGAAATAATATTTTAATCGATTTTTTTTTTCATGTTTGAGGAACAAATACTTTTGTATAAAATATTGTTTCCAAAAATTTCAAGAATTTTTTTTTCTTTTGCTATTATTTTGAACGATGTCGAACGTGGCTGCCGCCGTTTGCGGCGAGCGTTGGAATCGCACCTTATTTGTTCGTTTACGCGTTTTGATGCTCAATAAAGGTGTCGGTCGGTTCCCGTAAAAAGCGGCCCCGCTACCCTGAGAATCGTGCAATTGTCATGATTGCGACCGTGCTTTTAAGTGCTCAGAGGTAACTTACAAGTGTAAGAATCTGCGAGAGCCGTTTGCCTGGAAGCAATCGTGCCTTTCGCATCGCATCAGGTTTGTCCCTGTGTGTTTTTACGCCATTTCGCTTCGGAAGGGCCTTAAAGCTCTCAAAGTTTCGAGCAGTGCACCTGGCTCGCGAAAGCGAATACCTTAGGTCGCGTTTTTAATCGTTCCTCGTGACGCTCGCCCATTTTTCGCGCGCACACTACGCAAGAATACGAGAACAGAAATGCTAAAAGAACTGCAATTCCTTTTGTTAATTTTTTTGTTTTGTCTTTTCGGTCGCTTTTTACCGCACATCGAAAGACGCTGCCAGACGCTTGTATAGGAACGCTATAGAACGCCGTTTCATGGTCACTTCTTGCGATCGTTGTAGACGGATTTAGAGGGGGGGGGATGTAGACGCGTTTGAATGCGAAAGCGAAGCGCCAGACGCCGGTGTTCACCGAGCGCAGTGGAGACAAAGGCAGCTAGCTTTAGGTCTACCCACTAATCCTTCCAATCAGAGCTCGGCGTTGCATGGGTGGTAGTAGTGTGTGTTCTAAGAGAAGGTTGCGCCGTATACGCTGCCGCGCGTCTGCCTGCTCGCACCAGCAGACGCTGTCAGGCGGCAGACTACGCGGAGAGCAAGTCGTCTGCTTCTTCTGCAGGGGGTTGTGGTGACGTCAGAACGACGCCGAGCTCCTGATTGGCTCTGATTGAAACAGAGTGGGTAGACCTGAAGGCAGCTTGCTTTGAGGTCTACCCACTATCCTTTAATCAGAGCCAATCAAAGCTCGGCGTTTTTCTAACGTCACCACAACCCGTAAAGAAAAAAAAAAGCAGACGAATTTGCGTTTTGCATACAGACGCACCGGACGTAGCGACAGGGAGGCATTAGAAGCGATGGGAGCGGCATTCGACCTTCTTGTGGCAGGTTCTGTAGCGGGAAAAAAATTACTGGTTTGGAGCAGTCACTGACGCTTTTGGAGGAAATGCTCCCAAAAGCGTCAAGCGGATGCGCTAACGTCTAATAGCAAATCACCCAAAAAAAAAACGCGAATGCATCGCTAATTAAGCTTATCTATGATAATGGCACTCTGATACTGGGCCATATATTACTTATTACTTTTTGTAATCGAAATAGATAGGGCGCGAACGAAATACAGAACCTTATCTTAAAAAAATATAAGGTTCTGGTCAGAGTAGGTTCCATTTGTACTGGGCCCTCAAAAAGTTTTTGAAAAATTAATCACGACGCAACACATCTGTTGGAACAAAACCTTTCCCCACCCAATTTTTTTACACCCGGTAGTTCGTTTAGCCTGTAAACATAATTTCTCTAAAATGTCTGAAAAAACCGGCCTATCACGTAAAGTATGTCCAACAAAAAATATGCACCCCCCCCCCCCCCCCGAGCAAAATGAACTACCAAAACAAAAAAAGCACTAGCAAATGTTATGAAGACCTACATTTGTGCTTTAAAATTGCCAGCGCTCTTTACCGAGTTGGAAGTTGGAACCAGAGTGAAGTCAAAGTTTGTTGCTCCTTGATCGACGGTCTCATCAGGAGTACGATACCTTGGGTCTGTCTTATCAGAGTAGCCGCCATCCTCCTATTTTGCAAATGTTTTTCTGCAACGCTTCGCTCCTGACATCCCCGACATCGTCTGGAAATTTAGACAATCAACCTGCCAGCGCAGTTACGGAGACATCTCTAAACCCTTTTTTTTTTTTTTCTCACCATAATGCAAAGCGCAGCCGGAACTACCAGTAAATGGGACCAACCAAACAGAATCAAAGATCGTGACATTCGTCAATCTTCCCGTGCGTGTTCTTTCCTGGACAATAACAATGAAGTACTGTGTCTTGTTTTCATTAATGATATAGTTCATATTTCGCATCGCTCAGAAATGGTATTATTCGCAGTCTACTTGAATGTTTCTTTTTTCCAATAGTAACCTCTATATCTTGAAAGAACAGCTAATGATTAGTTAAATAATTTATAATTGTGGCCAATTGCAAACCATCTTAAATTTTTTTTAAACTGAATATATTGTTTTTAGAGCAAAGAGATAAGATGCATACCTACGACATTAATATAAAGTTTAACTCCTACAAACTGGAGAAGGCTGAATCTTTAAAGTACCGGGTGTGTGGCACTGATTTCATTTCATGCATACACCTGTACTAGACATCTATGTGTCCAAGCTCTCTTGAATACTCTCCAGATCAAGCGGCACAATACATAAATTATATTTAATAGCGACACGGCTTAAGTGACAATTACACTATGCACTCTTTTTCAATCTCGTTTACATCTCTGCTCATTAAGGTGGGGAACGACAACAAAAAAATAACTAAAAAACTAATGCTCCAGGGAAAAAAAAAGCGATCCGATCGATTGAGGTTTTTAGTTATAAGGGTCACATTTCTCATCGCTTGCTTACTATACAGCTGTTAATTATGCTCAACCATACAAAAGTCGTATTCATTCCGTTATCTCAAAAACTGACACGGACTCATTTCAAGCATAATTTCCGTTAAAAGGGGCACTGAAGTCATTTCTGAAAAAGGTCGTTTTCGATCTTCTATTGTTTAAAATGTGTTAGTTCCCACATATACCAAGCCCTATATTACACCGCCTATTCATCTCAAGGCAATAGAAAATCATGTCGACTCTTTTTTTCTCGCGGACTACATTGTGTGGACCAATGAAAGCCCTACAATACGGGCATATTCTGAATGATTTTATGATAACTTGTTTCGAAGAGAGTCTAATAGGTACACATTCGGAGAAGACTCCTCTTTTTTTTCCGCAGGCGAAGCCATCGCTTGCAACCCGCCGACAAGCGCCCTTCGTCGACCACTCCACTCGGGAAAAAATTCTTCCCAAAAAGGGCGTGTCGCGATCTTTGAGCAGGCTTTAACGAGCAAATGAGTTACGCACGGTTGTGGTTTCGGGTTTGTTGGGATGCTTAGAGCGTCTAGATTGAGTAGTCACCACAAAAGGACGATCTCGGAATCGACTTCAGTGACACACTTTAAGCGATACTCACTACAACTTAAGACCCATGGAACACGCTAAAGGTAAAATACATACCAGCTACGTTTTCTCTCTTCTTTATTTACTAATATGTGTCCAGAAACAGCTCAGGGCCTATCGCGAACAAACATTAACACAGCGAATTTCCCAACGTCTAATTCTAAACAAGCATCCTCAAATTCTGCAAATGGCTGAAAGAGTAAAGTCGATAGACGCATAAAAGAAAAGGGATTATATTTTGAAGCAAAGATGTGTAAACAATTACTTCTTTTCTTTTTTTTTAGTGCGCGTTTTTGTATTTATTAGTTGTGCCTCTGAAACCTGTATGGGACACGGGATTTCGGTCAGGAGTTATTAAGCACCTTTTGTCCCCGCTACCCGACTTCAAAAGTGGCTAATGAACAAATTAAAAAGAAACGAATGCAGCGCGAGCTTTCAGTATGCGTGTTCGTAGTTGTATGTATTTGAGTCTTCCACAGTGATCTGACCCAAGTAAGATGAAACGAACTATACGGTGAGTAGGTGAGTAGAGACGCTGTTAAATATATATTTGCACCATTTTACTTTCTTGCTACTTCTCTCAATAATGAGTCGAATAATGATAAAATGTGTTTTAATGTTTTGCTCTCATTGCTCTCGCAAGTTTGCACGCAATTCTGAGCGAAAATGGCATTTTGGCTCAAGATGTAGCAGACTTTCGTTCATGGCGCGATTTGGCGCAATTTGGCGCAGCGCTTCCATCACTGCATGCATTAGGCTTGCAAACGTGCTCGAGTCGAGGAGCCAAGCCAATCCAGTGGTAATCGGCAGGGTCACCGCACTGTAAAAAAAAAAAAAAAAAACCTACACTCTAAAAAAGAAAAAGTTTATGAAACGTTTTTTGACGCCCAAAGAACTCTTTCAACTCTTGAAGACCGGTTGCAACTCAAGCACTATCGGCTCCCTGGCGCACTAGAAAAACTAGGCAACCTCTTTCCATCAAAAAAAAGCTAAAAAAAAGAAAACCTTGAAGGGTTTTTTACGAAGAACCCTTTCAGGGGGTGCTTAATTTTAGGACACAAAATATGGACAAGCCGAAGAACGCGCAAGAGTTATTTTTTCGACCCAATCTTTTTTTTTTAGAGTGTAGAGCCGCCTAAATGACGCCTAGCGTCGTAAATATTGCGCAAAAAAGTTATATTTTACGAGCATAATTAAGGAAAAAGTATACGTGTCCAATTTAAGCACTTTTAGAAAAAGTAATTTAGTCTAGTGTCTTTAAATCCGGGGTCACACTCCTTAGACATCCTACAAAAAACAGTCTACAAACATCAGCCATCGCGATACCCGTGGTTCAAAATGTCGCGTGAAAAGTTTCCTCCTTGAACTCATTGCCATGCGGCATTCCGAAGCACGGGGATCTCGCGGTGACTTTCGTTCGAATCGGTATGCAGACTGTCCTTTGTAGGACGTCAGGCTTGAGAGCAGCTGCATGACTCCTCGTTGCTCTATCAATCGTCATAATCCAGCGCACACAATGACGAAGCACGGAGAGAAGAACACCGGACGAGCGCGGGAGTCCCGTGTTTTCTCTCCGTCTTCGTTTTTGCGCGCGCCGTTATTTACGCTTACCTGAGACACTAATAACTAACGGTGAATGACGTCACCACCGATGGCTGATCAGACCATTGCTGAATGCTATGACGTCGTCGGACGGCGTCATCACACATGGCTGATGACGTCATCACCGACACCTACTGACGAAGTTACCACGGAGGCCCATGACGTACCCCGGGCCAAAAACCAATACTGAGAGCCAAAGTGCTCGAGTCGCCAAGATTCGAATACACCGCACACACAAGATACAGACATGCAGACAGACAAACACACATATGAATGGCGTTTTATATATATATACACAAAACTGCAAAAAAAAAAAAAAAACGGCGCGCTAAAAGTATAGGGAATAAATATGCTACAAATGATCTCCAATCCAGTCACTTTCCGAGGTAAGAATGACAAGTGTTCCAATATGACCAGCCCTGTTAGGAAAAAGGTTATTACCTACTTTGCCCCCCCCCCCCCCCCAAATCCTTTCTCCACTTTTTTAACCTTCCAGGAGCAAAGGTAAAACAAAACAAAAAGCGGACCGGGCGCTTGAAGCGACCCCTGGCTCGAAAACAAGAAACGTCCGTTTGAAAAATGGCCTCTCGTCCGAACAATTTCTACATCTTTTGCAAGCGGCACCCGGGCAGACCAGCACTGTGCAACGCCAACAACGCAACAAACGAACTTTCCCCCTTTTTTTCGTCCTTCCTTATTACTCATCTGTATTTCCAAATTTAGTTCGAGTCTTTTTTTTCTTTTTGCATTTAAGTGATTTTTTTAGCTACGACGTCGCTTTGCCTTACCGCGTCCATAACCATGCTTTTCGCGCGCACAAACAGTCGACTTCAGAAACGATGCAAGCGCCGTAAATTACAGCTCCGTGAGAGGCATTCCGTAGTCCAAACCACCGACAAAAAACATCCCCAAAGAAAGCAAAACACACGAACAAACAACCCCACAAACAGAAACCAGTCCAATCGACCTCGAGCTCTCCTTTTAATTCCATTTTCCACGAAACGCCTGATCTCAAGGCACCCAAACCAAAAAAAAGGAGAAGAAAACAAAAACAAAAAAGAAACCCTTAGTAGATAGTACACCAACATGCTTTTTTGTTGTTGATGTTTTTTCCCTCGAACCACCCCTAAAGTGGCACCGTTTGGAAGCCGGAATATCAAAGGCATCCATCTTTTGAGAACCGTTTATCTGTAACCATCTTAAGAGGTACGCTACCAGGGTTCTTGATTACAAGCTTAAAAAGGATCGTGTCTAACAAAAATCAAAAGGATCGAACAAACAAAAAATACACAAGTTACTGGATTGGCAAGATGTCCTCAGGGGCAACATGTCTGTTGCCGAAAGGTCAAACGGATGCGTTTGACCTTTTTTAACTCCTCTCGAATACCACTGAGCACAAAAAAACAAATATAGACAGGGGAAAAAAAGGGGCAAAATGGTTTCCATGTCTGTAATTGACACCCCCGTGAGAAACAACGCATGCGTCCCCCAAACGATGGCGGTGCTGCTAGCGGTGCGTTGCCGTGTTTCGCTGAGGAGAGAGAGAGGAGACCGGATATTGCGTAGAATTCCGAGAGTTCCGGTCGAGAAAAAACGAAATCGCCTGCTACGTGGGGGGAGAACAAAAACAAAACGGCAGACGGATTCGCAGGAAATACCTCTTGAAGAGCAGGTGGGGTGAACAGAGAGACCGGTTAAACATACGTTCAGAAATGTTTCTTGGCGCTATAAATACAACTAAGGGACGAGTCGTGTTCTCATTTAAGCGGTCCTTCTTTTGTCTTTTTGCGCGCAGATTAGAGGCGCGTGAGTGCTGCTATAGTTTGTCCGTTATTCTTTTCTTTTTTCTTTTCTTGGTAATACGCAACTTTCGTTATATGCCATCTTCGTTGTAAGCGAGCGGCTGGGGCAAATAACTGGTTTTCCGGTCGTGGACGTATAATTGTTTCTGGAATAGCTTTTTGTTTCTTTTCGTCTTGTCAAACGAAGCCATTCGCTACTTTAGTGCCCCCTGAGTCCGTGGATGATTCCGAGAACAAGATGGTCACTGACTCCAATCTCGGAGATGAGTGGATTTCCTTCTACCTGGCTTTATTGTTTCGTCCACGGAGATAGACCGATTTAAATACGACACGTTTACCTCGCAAGAAAAAAAAAAAAAAAGAAGGAAGTAAAGCTTTGGCCAGAAATGTTTTTTGGTCAGGGCTAGAATCGCCGTCATTTTGGTGCTGAATAGAGAGCGGGCGCCATGGGCCATCATTAATACTGAAAAATGCGACTGTCCTGAGCACAGCATTGGAAAGCTCAAGCGATGTATTTTTTTTGCACTTTCGCTGGCTGTTTCAGCGTTTTTTCGGGACAAAAAAGCGTTTACCGCAGTTTCAGATACAGCGTCAGATAACTAGCAAACAATAATTTTGACCACCAGGATGGTTCGAGTGCCCTTACTCTAAAGCGTAGCACTCATTTTTGTGTTTCTACCGCGTCCGCCGAATCTCGGAGAAGCCTTTAAAGAGACCACATAAACCGGCTTGGTAACGTATCGCTCTACGAATTTACCACAGGGGTGCCCGAAGGTGGTGGAAGCATCGCATCGAAACTTCAGAAAACAAACTACGTGAGTAAGAAAAGCACTTCTTATGAGTTGTGAATGCGAAAGCATGAATGTCGCTCTTCCGCTCCCATAGTTCGCCCGCGGCGTATGTGGCGTGGACGGCCACGTTTCGCTACTGCCGAGCTAGCCGCCGACGGCCGAACGCGCGCTCTCGTGAAGTGGCTCGCGCCGCTCTGAGCTCGGCCGTGCAGCCGCTCCGGAGTTTGCCCGAGCGGGCTGTGCGGCCAGCTGCTCCCTCTCACCGACGGCCGGGCCGCTGCGTGCGCTGCGCCGCCATGGAGAGGGCTTATCTGGTGGCGTCCCTTGGAACTACGCAGCGTGAGAGCCAATGGGAGCCTTGTTCCTTGAAACTATGACGCGCGCCAGCCAATGGGAGCCTATCCATCAGATTGCGGCTTCACTTCGCTCCACTGGGATAGGGAGTTTAGGTGCCGTTTGGCGAGACTTCAAAAGATGATGACGTCGTTTGCAACATAAGACAGTTAATGCTTTCGCATTAAAAAAAAAAGAAAGAATAAAAACGATAACTGAGTTTTGTACCTATAAGGCGCCCGTCTACTTTCCACGCACTTTATGACTGGCGCAACAACCAAGAGATGGCGGTAGCGGACCCCGGCGTCAACTTTCCATCACACACTACATCGGGTGAGCAGAGCCCGCGCTCCGCTCTGAGCAGAATTGATTGCCTAACTTTCTGCCCCCAAGTCCTCAAGCCTTTGCTCAGGGCACTCGATGGCGTTTCCGGCTCATTTTTCCCCGACTGGGCTGGATTTTTGACAATACCCCTGACAATTCCCTGATTTTTCCCGGTGATTCAAATTTCCCTGACAATTCCCGGTCGCTAGACACCCTGCCCAGTGTCGCCAGGTACAGGCCAGGAACATGGATTGAAGAGCTCACACGAGAACGAACGCTACACTGTACGCGCTTCACGTCAACCGCACAAGGCAGCGCCATGTTGGGGATTTCGACTGCTGCGCCGCAACTCGGTTCCGAAGCGAAGCTTGGAAGTTCTCGCGCTCCGGGACCATTTAGTGACCTCTACGTAGTACATTTGATCTCGCACATACCGCAGAGCCTTCGCCCTGGTGAAATGCAGTTCCAGTGGTGACAGCGTAGATGGCGCCAGCGTGCCGGTATGTTCTCTCGTCGTAAGAGATTTTCAAGGGGCTTTAAGGCATGTGTGCCTTAAAGCTAAGAAGTCACTAAGTGTGTGAACGGGTCTTTAAGCCAGGGACCCAATTTAATCACAACGTTATTATTACTGTTTGTTTTCACTTTGAATTTTGTATTCGTGAACGCCGAATAATCCGGTGTTTCCGCAACCAAAGCACAAAAGTGAAATTTTATGCAACACGTCAACACTAATGCGTTCAAATGCGCGACGGCACATTTCGTCGAGGCGCATGACCACACCCGTAATTGTGGACCTACAATTATTACTCTCCAAGAACGCGTGTATCTGCGCCACTTTGCGCATGCGCGCGTTCTCCCCGAAACATACTCGCATCGTACCGTCCTTTCCCAGCGAGCGCGCGCGCGGGCGCTACGCGCTCTTGCGATTTCTAATTGGCGCAATTACCGTCCTGGGGGGACGCTTACCTTTACTACGCACACCCCCTCCCTTCTTCTTCCCCGTTGTTCAAAGCGGCGGTATAGTTGATCGATTACCACAATCGTTCGCACGCCCCACACACCCAGAAAAGGGACGCGAAGGGACCGGGGGAGAGGAGGAGGACATTATTGGGGAGAGGGTGGGATAGGGGAGGGAAAAATGAAGAGAGAGAAAGAATAATCGTTGAGCCACGCATTCGCTGGCTGCTGCAGCGTCGTCGCGGCGGATTTCTCCGAACGCTCCTCAATCTGTCTGCTTGGTTTGTGGGCGTGGATCCATCTTTCTGTACGAGGGGCGAAAGCTTCAGAGAAAGCACTTCGTTCTCGGGGAACCGTGCAACGGTTCTGCAGGCTGTGTCACGTCCTGAATCTTTCGATCGGGTCAGTTTCGTAGGGCGGACGAATACGCTGCGAAGACAGTCACGTGACTAAGGGACATACATACTTGCGGAAAACTTTCTGTAGCAGTCGAGCAGGCGCGCGCTTGAGGAGAAGATTCCGATCAAAGCTGCGCGGGCACATTTCTCCTCCCGTCGAAGACGCCACAAATTATAAAAAAGAAAACGTCCACGACTTTCATAGAGAATGCACTAACGAAGTAGCCGGCCAGTGTTGGAGAGTGGCCCGTATCTCTATTTTATCTTATCGAATATCGAAGGAAGAAATGCAGTGTATACGATTAAAGTAGAATAACACTTGCTAACACTTCTACGGGTGCCTGTGTGTATGTGTGCGTTAACTTTGTTTTTATCCTGTGTCATATTTCCTATATTTCTCTTTGTATCACCTTTTTTTTTGCAGTTCACCTGACTGTGTGTAATAAATGCCTTGCTACTCATTCAACAAAAAAATAATAATAACATCGTACGGCGCAAAAACTATGAGCCTCAATTATTTTTTTTCTCGCAGTGTCGGCTTAGCAGAGAGTGATCCGGCTCGGCCGATTACTGCATTCAACTTTCAATACTAAACAAAACTTCAACAACGACCATGACAAAAAAAATAAAAAGACGCGATTGTTTGAACAGAGGGCACGCTACACGCCGCCACCGTCGTAATCACGAGGACGATGCCAATGAGAAAAACACCCCACAACTTTTCTAAGAGCACGGTCGCTCGCTTCGTAGCAGCCTGAAGAAAACACCGAGAAAGGCTTGAGAGTATCGCCAACAAACCGCTAACGATGCTGATCTGCGACGGACTTATCCACGGACGGATTGATCACGTGACGACATGTCCGCGGATCGTCCGCTCTGCCAAGCGTGTCCACACGAGGATACGACGAGCAGACGCCAGCGAGGACAGACTGAACCTGTTCGCCACCCCACAGTGCGAGAAACTAGAACATCGCACTGTGGCACCGTTGTCCAAGAGAGAAATCGATCGTTGGCTACCGCGACTCGCAAACCGTACGCCGCTGTTAGCGTAGCAGATCGAGCACAAAACACCGTGATAGGCTTCGCGCGAAGCGCCACACGCTTTACTGACCCAAAGATAGAGAGAGACACAGGCATGGTCCTGCTCGAGAAGGGTTCGGCGTGGAAGCGACGAAGTTCTGGGCTTGCGAGGGGCGTCTGAAGATGCCTTCACGCACTCCGCGCCGTGCACAACACTCAAGTACACCACAGCCATGCAAGAGAGGTCTTGCTCGGTGAAATCCTGGACGTGCACGCATCTATCGCGGCGTGCGAGACGATTTTGACGGGAGCTTTGACGCGGACCCGGAGGAGTACCGGAACCTGCGTCGCGTCAGCCAGACAAGTTTCGCAGTTTCTTCTACACGTGAAACCAAGAAACGCGTGACAAAATGAACCAGCGAACGCACAACGCACAGCGATGCGCCATTTGTTTTCATCGCCTAGAAACAAAACAAAAAAGAGAGAAGAACGTACCGTTGCCAGACTAAACGCTTTTCAAGTCGATCTCGCTAAAAGTCCGCGAGTGAAAAAGGCGCTCGGATCGATCAGTCCGCGCGTCCGCGGACGAGGCGCGGATCGCAGGAATCGGTGACGTGCCGGTCACGTGGTACACGGTCCGCGGACGAAAATCGCGATTCGGTCCGTCGTGCGAATCGGCTATAATCCACTGACATCGAGCTAACATCAATGGCAATTCGCTGCATCGGGAGCGACGTACAGGGTGGCGTCGATCCATGGGCACCTTGTAAAAAGGAGCCTGAAGCATCAACGTCTTACACGCAGCGATCTCCAACATTTTCCCAAAAAGTGCATCCTACTGGTCGATGTTGCCTCGGCAATTTTCAAAACGTAACTCCCTGCCCGTCAAAAATGAGACCGACATCCGTGGAAAATGTAACGGAAGTAGGAGCGCCCATAGGCCAGTGTGATCGCCACGAGAGTAACATTAATTCTACTAAAAAAATAAAAAAGCTTCATGCACGAACTGCTCTATAAGCGTATCAACACATATATAGAACATTTAAGTTATTATATGATCTTATGTTTTCTCATAATTGTATTAGACACAATCATATATTTCTTTTTCTTGCGATATAGGAAGCGCGTTCACAGAATGACTCTCGGATACATTGTCCCCTACAGGGAAAAGTAGTGAATGGAAGCTGCGATTTATGTAGCTGTATACCGCGCCGTCATCACACCCCATGATTTGAGAATTTCTGCCGCAAACCCACCAGGTTATAGAACCGTTTGTGAAAATTCCACGTTTTACGTGTCATTTTGTTGGGCTTGGAACCATCTACCCTAATGTATGTCGCGTTCGCCGAAATGTGGCCCGACCCAAAATGGCTTCCCTGAACGAACGATACTTCCCAGTTCTCCTCCACTCGTTCGAGCAAGCAAGATGCAGGCCCGTGAACTCTATCAACGGCAGAAATGAGACGAACGCGAGACTTAGTGAAACGAAATAGTGGCAAGTATCACTACAACAGACGCAGCCAGTATTCACGCGTGGACATGCCATATTTCTCTCCCCCCCTTTTTTTCACCTTTTTTTCTCTCTCTTTTTTTGCCAGATTCAAGAAGCCTCATCCACCGAATTTACGCTTCCCATATCAACGGCCGTCGCGTAAATTTCAAAGCGCGACCCTCCTGTTAACATAACTTTTCGCTTATTACGACACCGGCGTTTACATTAGGCGGGTTCGACTCCCGCCGCGCACTGGAGAAGCCTCTCCTCTTCAAAGTAACAACAGGAATAACATCCGGGTGTTACAGCACACGGACTCGACCCTCGAGACGCCAACTGGAGTCCCTCTTCAAAAGCAACAGCAACAACAACACGAACAACAACAAGAGTAACGTCAACGAATGGGAACATCAACCAATGAGAGAGAGAGAGAGAGAGAGAGAGACAGAAAAAAAGAATATCAACACGGACGAGTCTGGGGTCGGAGCAGTGCGCGGCAGTGCAGCAGTCGCGCCGCCACACACTCCTCTTTGACGGGAGGGGGAAACCTCGAGACGGACCACGGTGGAAGCTACGAGTCATCCCAACCAATCCAACGCTGCGGAGCGCGTCACATGATCCCGCGTATCACCGGTCGCCGCCTTGGTCGCCGCACACCCCACGTGACACCCACACGGCGATGGATTGGATTGATTGGACGGCTCGTATCTATCGAGTACGCTACGGTCGGTGGTAGGGTGAAACATAGCCGTCCAACAACGCCCCGAGCGAGAGCGCGGAGCTATGCGACGCGACTTGTGCGTGCGTGGGGCCGATCGATCAACGCGTGGCTTCGCCGATGCTTCTCTTGACTGCGTCGTTTTAACTCAACCCTATCGGTCCTCCTTTCCGCTCGTGTATATTTCCCTCTCTCCCTCTCTTTTCCTGCCTCGTCTCTTCATTCGCCCAAGTTCGCCGGCTTTTCTTTTGCTCGTCTTTCGCCCCTTCCCCTGTGACGTTTGGACGGCGGAAGGAAGGGCGGATTTCGTGCTTTTTCCGATTCCCGCAGACTTGCGAATAGTGCTGGCTCGAAACTGATTCTAAGACTAACATTTAAAAATAGTCGAAATTAGGGCTTCCATTCGCCGAACTCGCCCCTGCTGTTCGATACGGAGGTACGGATAGCGAGAAAAGCACGCGCCATACGCACGCACTTTGAAAATGGCGCCGGCCAAAAGCCCATTTCTGGAATGGTCTACACAACAACGACCATTTGAACGAAGTGAAAGTTTTAATTTCAACCCGATCACCTGGTCACAATTTCCGTAGTTTGCTTCACAATATTGTTAATTAAAATCAACAACAACGACACGGGGTTGTGTTTATGCGGTGCCTCGCTGCTGACTACATCAAAATACAACAGCATCGCTTGTCCTTTTCAAAAGCGCACAATCATGGTGTGCGTCGTGTTTCTGTAAGTGTTCTATCATAGGGCTCCTGGCCTGTTCCCTTTTCATTTCTCGTGCGTATACGGCGCGTGATTTGCTCGCTTTCCAAAGCGACGAACATGCGCATGCTGGGCTGAGGAGATCGCACTCTGGGCTGAGGAGATAGTATTCTGCGCTGAGGAGATCGCACGCTGGGCTGAGGAGATTGCAAGCTGGGCTGAGGAGATCGCACGCTGGGCTGAGGAGATCGCACGCTGGGCTGAGGAGATAGTACTCAGCGCTGAGGAGATCGCACGCTGGGCTGAGGAGATTGCACGCTGGGCTGAGGAGATCGCACGCTGGGCTGAGGAGATCGCACGCTGGGCTGAGGACTCGCAAATATTGGAATGGTGTATACGCTTCTTCCTCTTGCGAGGCATTCTGCATTCTGGAAGACAGGCGCATGCGCGTGATATAAGGAGAGGAGAGCGGCACGTGTTCCTCTCTCCTGCGTAGCTGCACGAGTGTTTTAATGTGACAAGCGGAATCTTTCTAGAGGGAGAGAGGGCGGGAATGCCTGACTATAGAGACACACTTAAAACTGAAAAGGTTGGTCGCAAGCACCGTGGTCGCAAGTTAGGCTTCAGTGCTGGCAAAGGCACGCTGGTTCGTGGCCCCGCCGAAGGCTTCGCGAACAGGGAACAGGAGCAGGCGTGCAAGGCAGGCGCTTTCGGAGAATGCCTGTATACCTTCAGCCAGTTTTCCTCTAACCGCTATGGGACACATAGCGCGTTTATAATGATCCGAGTCAACGGACGTTTTAGATGGGAAGTTCAAACTGCCCCCGACTAACACGCGGATCCCTATACACGGTGTATACGGACAATTTGGCCGGTGCAAGCAAAATGACCGTCAACGTGGAGCCTTTCCGACGTGCATCGAGCGGAAATATATTCATAAATAACAGAGAGTTTTTTGGAAACGGTTTTTGCACATCTGATACGGTACGATAGGACCTCCGTTACGCACTGCACACATGGAAGACTTCTGCGGTAGCGCATGCGCAGTTCGTACCGGAGGGCCCATCGTATACCGTATCGGATGTGCAAAAACGGTTCCCTAAAAAAACTCTAATACCACGACCGCACAACGCCATTCAATGCTCATCCAGATGGAATATGAAAGGAAGACAACGAAGGTGACTTGGGGCACTGTACATACCCTATAGGCTCCGCGGGTGACACTGCTAATGCATTATACAAAAAGAGACAGTCTGCGGACACACTGTCTGGGGTGTGTGTCTTTCCTGTCTCGACGGTCTTCTCACGTGGGTCGTACAAAGACTGTCCGCAGAAGTGTTCCAAGCATAGGTGTGTACGAAGCAAACGCGTGCTTGGAACGAGCTTGAGGCTCGTCCGCAGATAATTCTCCGCAGATAACTATGCCATAAATGTCCGCGGAGAACTCCGCGTATTTTATATTCATGTTGACGATTGGAAAATGTGACTTTACGATTCGGCTTTACGATTCGAAAACGTTTCATACGATTTTGAAAATGCGACTTCCGGGGCGTTTGATACGGTGTGTCACGAAGCTCCAGCGATATCGTTTTGATATGTCGGGGTCTTTGTGTTACCATTTCTGGAAGGCGCAAAAAAAATTGTTGCGATCTAATAAAAAATAAATAAAAAAGCCTGGGATGATTGTTAAGTATTCATTTAAGCACGGAGATTCCTCGTAGTACAACCACTGTCAAGCGTACCTTATTTGCTGGCTCTATACAGGAGTGACGATTTGAGTGTATGCCATCGAAATGGCTCGAAACTAAGATAATATCGAACTCATGGTAAGCAACACACACTCCAACATCGGAACATATAATACAGTGCGCCCCGCGGCGCAGCAAAGTGTGTAAACTGACACTTTCGAATTTCGATCACTCATGCACGCACACGCAATCAAAAAGGTTTTTTTTCTTTTGTTCTTTTTATGGTGAACGTGTATACACCGTAGGCCGTCCCGCCCTTTCTCCTTGTTTTCTTTTCATGTTTTTTTTATGTTGTCAATTTTGACGCGACATCGTTTCCGTCACGAAGTGAAATGCCCCTCCGTACCCGGAACGTGTCATCGATCCATACAACTCGCAACTTTCAGCGACGCTGATTCCGCGTGTCGTCGCACGAGTGCATGTTCGTACGCTTCTGTTGCAGGGTGGGGATGACGCCACAACACCGAGCTCTGATTGGTTCCGATTGGAAGGATAGTGGGTATAGACCTCAAGGCAGCTTGCTTTGAGGTCTACCCACTTTCCTTCAATCAGAGCTCGACGTCTTTCTGACATCATCACAACGCACTGCAAAAACGAAAGCAGACGAACTTGCCCTCCGCATAGTTCGTGGACGATGCCCTTCACAACAAACATGTTTACTTGCACACTAACAATGCCCGAAACGCGTCGTCCATTGGTGTGATTAGCGTCCCGCACATCACGACGGGTGTGCGGGACGCTAATAGCAAGTTAGCCAATGCACAAAAACGACGACCGCCATGACGATGCATTTTTTGGCGGTTGCTTAACTGCTGCTCCAACGGATCGCAGCTGCAGCGTCGGCTGCGTTCGAACTTGCCGTGAAACGGAGTACTGTCAAGACCGGTTATAACGACGTCGGTTATAACGAAATAGCGGCTGCAGCGAAGCGATCACGACTTTCCATTCCCTTTGCACTTCGTTATAACCGAAGTCGGTTATTACGAAATAGCGGATATAGCGAAGAGATTTCCGATTCCCGTTGACTTCGTTATAACCGGCCTCGACAGTATATACGGACAGGTGTTCCGAGGAACACCTGTCTTTTCCCTTCTTTTGAGAATTTATGAAGGATGAGGGACCAGATGAAGAAAGACACATCGCTGTGTCTTTCTTCATCGGGTCCCTCGTACGTTGCGCTATTCTCGATTCTCAAATTTTGTAAGGCACCCATTACAAGTAATCAAATTAGCAGTCGTCGATTACTTTTTCTTTGTCAGAATATCGTAATCGTTTGACTATATTCTTATCGGTTAGTAATCGCAAGAGTAATCTGTTGACTCCTATAAGTAACGTACTCACTCGCATATAATATACCGTCCCCCGCTCCACTCTCAATATTTACATCCGAATCGCGTTTTGACGCTTCGTCGTTCACCGTCACCTTCCTGTTATGAGTCGCGCTTGGCTGCGTTCGCGTTGTGCAGGAAAGTACATGGACCTTTATGGCCTCCCAATGTTGACACTGATCACAATAGTTTTAGGAATAAAAAAAAAAAACACATTTAGGAGTGTATGAATTGTAAGGGTGAATTTATATGATTGTACACAGTTCGGTCCGCGTGCCTTCAAAATCGCGATATATATATATTTTTTTTTAATAAAAAGATGTAATAATCGTTTTTTAAAATATTCTTGACCCCTTTTTGTTTCACTTTGTGATTTTCTTTATTATATACCCAGCGTACGTGAATATTGCTACCTGTAAAGCCTACTCCCTCCCAGGCCCTTTTAAAGCCGCAGACAGACTGCATGGTTCAGCGTACAAGAGACTGTCTGCGGCCATTGTCTAACTAAGGGTCCCGTCACACTTGGTCACACAAACACTGTGCGCAGGCATGTGTTCGAAGCACACACGTGTGAAAATTGAAAGCGTGCTTCGAGTGCGATCGAGGTTGTGCCTACACATAACTGTGTCGTCAACGAACGCCGCCTCTTTTGTACGATGTACGTACGAGCAGCGTGACAAAAACTTGGCTGTATCATGGGGAAAAAAAAGAAAAGTAAACACGCAGACCTTCTTTAGAGTGTAGGACGCGTTCGTCATCGACGTGTGGTAAATGGGAAGGTGGACGAAGGAGAGAGAGAGAAAGAAAAGGTAAGCCTAGGAGCAAAAAAAAAAAAAGAAAGAAAAAAAAAGCAAAGAGGGAGAAGGAAGCCCAGGTCGTCAATCCGCGGTGGCCATTGGCAGGAGCCGCTTCGTTCAATATTCATGCCGGCTATTAAGGGAGATCCCGCGTCGCTCTACGCGGACGACACGCCGGGGGTGGTATACTTCACTGCCGAGCTTCGTCTCTCCTACCGGCACCGAAAGAGGGGGTGGAGGCGAGGAGGGCGACAAATCGGGGCTGCTCTCGCGGCATCCGTTCGTTTTACCCGGAAGGCATTTTATGAGAATGATTCCACGACAAAATCGTCACAAGGGACCGTCACAAAGGAGCGTCAGGGAGGAATGTTACGAAGGACCGTCACGTCGAGTTTCCCCGCTAAATATAGCTGGTAATTGTCATGTCACGTGACGTCAACTGACGTTACGCGACCCCGCCATGTGACCTCAAGACCTCGAGACGTGACGTCGATTTCACCGCTAAGTTTAGCGGGGATGTTGATGTCGCGTACGTGACCGCGTCAAGCGATCTCGAGTCACGTGGCGTCTATTTCCGCGATGTAGTAGCCTGCGCTTAACACATCGTACGCTACCCGGTACCTGTCAGCGTAATCAAAGTTGTATCATCATTTTATTTTTTAACCAGAGCGTTACTTTGGGGCTGGTTTCTAAGTCTACAGCGTCTCAAAGACCTGTAGCCCAAACGCGATATAACACGGGCGTACGCCTATCACGTCGGTTGGGCCAGCACAGTCCCGTGACCGTGTAAATTCACGTCGCAGTGTCACATATGACCACGTAACTTGACGTGACAGTATCACGTGACCGCGTAACATGACGTCACAGCGCCAGGTGACCCCACCCCAAGTCCCCGTGGGTTTAGTTCTCAACTGAAACGCAAGGGGCGTGACGGTCTGCTTTCCGCCTCCGCATGATACGTGGCAAAAGATACACAATGATACGTCGCAAAAAATCAGCGAAAATTCCGACACGAACGCCGGTCGAAATCTTCCGAATGTTCGATCCGGGCACCACGTGTGCGCTCTGTCAGGGCGGATTAGCTGGCTCCAGTCGCAGAAGCGGCCGTCTCTCGAGCATTAAGAATGCAAACGCTAATCCGACGATCGCTGCGTTAAGCCGGCGCGCACGACTCCATGGCGTCGGACTCTGCCACCGCCGCCGGCGCCGCCGATACGCCACCGACACCAGAAAAAGGGTCCATTCGCCGAAATTTATATACATTTATATGTAACGAGATCATGTGAGTGCACGTTCCGGGAAGGATTAGCGCCGCACGAAGTCGTCAAGAATTTCAATGAGCTGCAATCCTCTCAAGGGTTGCGCGAACGAGCTTCTCAAGGAAGGTTTTTTTGATATCGGATGTAAGAAGAAAACCGTGACATCAAATCGGGTCAACAGGCGAATTCGTTGCGTCGGTTGTAATACTGTCGAAAGTCAATCTGCCCCAAAATGGCGTCTATTTTTTTTTCTTGAGGGAAAGGAGGGGGACGGGGAGAGAAAGAGAGGTAGGAATGCGCACATGCCTTCTATTATACTTCGTTTCACCGTAACTTGGCAAAGAGCGAACGCTACAGAGCTCTCCGAGCCAATCGAAGCGACAGAGGTGAACCACGTGAAAGTTCTATACCAAACGTACATGGGCGAGAGCGTGACCTAGGCAGTTAGAGAAGAGGGGAAGGAGGAACTCCCTCTTACCCTCACCCACTTTTGTGCGTCCCAGACGTTGCTTTTGTCCCTTTCGGAGATTAGCCTCTCGATCAAAAAGCGGTTTTCTTTCCTCACCCGCTCGTGGCTTTGAGATTGAGAGCACTGCGCGCAACTAGCGAGATGGAGCATAGTCACGTGGCTCTTTTTCGACACGCTGATTGGTTCACTGGAACCGTAGCCTTCGCCGATTTGACAGCTTACGGTGAGACAGCGTATGGAGGGCTTCTTTCGACAACATTCGTCAATCAACCAACCAAAAAATATATTCTTTTTTTTTTACGTTTGTGATTATACAGCGTAAGGTCGGCCTCTGCCATTTGGGGTGCGGCGACACTGGTTGACGCTGTTGATGAGAAATTCAGCCAGTGCAGTACGATTGAACATCGAACAACTAAAAACATCGTGGAACATACGTATCTTAGGCCTAATCTATCTTTATCGTTCAGACAGCCGTTAAGTAAGGAGTTCAACCGGGTCCCTCTTATACAGCGTGGCCGACAATGGATCCTAGCGCTGTAAAACGAACCGGAAATATCGGCGCAGCACGTAGAAAGCTCCAGCTTTCACCGAATGCGCGTTTAGGCGGTGTATTTTACTCCGCGAAATTTCGAGGCGTAGCTAGCTCTTCCTGCGAAACGCGATGCCTACAAACGTGGGATGGTCAACGGAGGAAGTGTTCGCAGACGACCGATTTAGCGACGGGTGTAACTTGTAGCGCCATCTCCTGGTAAGCGCGGCGAGCAGACGACGCGCTCTTTTGTCGGCTGAGCCCTCGCGTTCAATTCGTGCTTCATCAATTCAAAACGAGCCGGAGCCGAAAAGCTGGCGGAACCTTTGGCCACGTCATCCAACCGCTACGTCAAAACACAGAAACAAAATATTTTACGTTGTTGTTGCCCCCAGTAAGTTTAGTTCTCAAATCAGCCGCCAGGAGCGCGACAGTTGGATCACAGCTCCCCAATAATGCCAGTGCTTAAAACCAGAAGCGTGACCAGAACGGTACCGGCCTGCTTTCGTGTATCACTACTGCGTGTGATGTCCGTTAAAGGACCCCATGCTTGCAGATCGTATACTGCACAGGCAGAACATATCTCACCTACAGCGCACAGATAGCAGACGCACAACTGGGGCTGACCAAGTTCCCGCCGTCCAAACAAACACCCAACACGATCGACCCTTTTCAAAACCCCATCAGGCAACATTGGCGGCCGCCATTTTTTCGGGCACGAAGCGTGTGATTGGATCCGAGCCCTCACCGAACGCTGACGCATGCACTCGTGACCAATACGAGCTGAGCCGAGTTCACGCCGAATGCTGACGTCACTCTCGTGTCCAATAAACGATTATAATACTTGTCCAGCGGCGGAATCGAATAATGCAGCTTTTTCCGAAATTGTGAAACGATGCATGGATTATGCGCGGCCGCCATTGGTTGGTCACATCGCTTCCGGCGTGAAGCGCCGCCTGATTGGTTCCGAGTTCGCGCCGAGCACTGACGCGGCACTCGTGCGAAATGCGTTTCGATCCGAGTGCACTCCGAATGCTGACGAAACGCTCGTGTCCAATGAGTGCTCATAGCGCATGACCCAACTAATGGCGGCCGCACATAATCTATGCATCATTTCGAAACTAAAAAAGGATATCTATGGGCGCTGTGGGATGGCGCCGCACGTTTGGAAACCGTCCACGACGACGGACGCGGGATGACGAGAGAAAACAACCGCCATTGCCGCGACGCCGTCTCCGGACCGACACGGCAACAGAAATAAAACGTAATATATGCTTAGCGCGGCGGGAAAGATTCCCGTGTCGGCATACACACTTGTCCCAGGATGGATGAGGCACTCCGATCGCTGTGTACTTTGTAGTCTCCCCGAACACACCGCAATCCATATAGCAGAAACTGCGCAATGCTTTCGACACTGCAATACCCTTCGACAAACAATTAGCCGCGCGTTGCGGCAACGCCAGAGCGTCGTTCGCAAGATTGCGACATCTCCCACGCGCTATATAGCATGTCTGTACACGTCCGCGCTGCTTCGTTAATGCACCTACGAAACACAAAACAAGGCTAATGTCCCGCACAATTGCGGAGAGTGCCTCGGTAATTCTCGCAAAACGAACTGAGGCAGCTCTTATTCTGTTTTACGGTGCATGTTACCACGGAACGTAAAGGGCAACTTCGGTCAATATTTTTGAATTTGGGATCACGACTGTTTTCAGATAAAGCAGTGCCCCTACATTACAAGGTGGCGCAAGCTACCGCCCGTTCTAAAAAGTGCACAGCCGTTTAGCATCCGTCCATCTATGGCTCCAATACCGTTACCCCGAACAGTATATAGCGTACTTAGTGGCTCTAAATGCTGCGAAACGCACACTTTGGTGCGCACATCTGAGCACCATGTCACGTGGTTTCCAACTGGCTCGTAATTGGTCCTGGTGGCCCATGGCTTTGACCTTTACTCCACTGAAGGGTGAGACTGAAGTATACCTGATTTAAGGCCCGTATCTAACGCGTGCCAACGTCGTTCATATCAGTACGACGTAATCATAATTTAAAAAAATATCGTAGAGCAATAGCTCAATTATTTAGATAGAGTCAATCAATCCACGGTTCACAGTGACCACCTTGGGCAATACATTTTAGATATACACAAATGCAGCGAACACCACGTGATTGATAACAGCGTGTGTCCGTACAACACAAAATGAAAAAAAAAAATAGACACGCATTTAATTAGATCCGAGCAGCAAGTAAGGTGCCCATCCAAACGCGCAAGAACGTGTTTGCGCTTCCGCTCGGTTGTAGCTGCGAGAACAAAAGCGGTGCGGCAGAAATAAGACGTTGGGACGACGCGCGAAAACTCGTCACTATTATTATTATTGTTATTACGGCGATGCGCCGCCAAGTAGCCACCTCGGCAAAGTAAAAAAAATAATAAGAAGAAGTCCGCCTTTGTTCGACGACTTGAATTGGTCCTGCGCGCACGCGCGCGCTGCTTGCCGGCGCAACAAAAGGCGCCAAGTCGTTACATCCCGTCCGTTGTCTCGGACACAAAACAAAACGCAAACAAAGCGCCGATGAAAGAGTAGTCAAAAACCGGATGACGGTATGCAACCTCCCCCCCCCCGTTCCCCGTTCCCTTCTAGCCCCGCTGCGTGCACATAAAACGACGCGTCTCCCACCAACATCAGACGGTTCACCTTAGGTTCAGTGAACTCGATATATATACAACGAATTCGTTGTATCGACGACTGCTGAAAGTTACGCCATTAGTAGCGAACTGAACGGGCGTGAAATTCATTCCTCAGTTTCCGTTGAACGGTGATGCGGTGGCGCTGTTGTCGTCACGGCACATGGCCGCTTCATTCGGGCGAAGCTATACAGTCAGCGCCATCTGGTGCGGAAGTTTCGCAACTCTGGGACGGCGCGCGCGGCCGTAATCACTGGACCCGATCTCGAGCTTGAACGTCCCAGTGCTCAAACGTCGAGTCGTTCGTGAACGCTTTGTTCTGGTTATTTTTAAGCGTAACCTGTATTATCAGGTGATTTGCACGGAGTTCTGTAACGTTTGGCTGTAACAACACCGAAAAACGTTACGCCAATAGGGAACTATATAAAGATACCGCAGCGTCTCGGAAGGATTGGAACTTACAGCATTGTGATTGTGAGCCAAGTGCTTCGCCGACTGAGATGTATGTCCAGGGTCGGTGATCGGACCATGCAAAAGCGCAGCCTTTCCTGTAATGCTGCGCAATGCATCTCAGCGGTGTGCGCCAGAAACGGGAGCGAATCTTTGGTAGGCGGTGCAGTTCACGCGCCCTTCTCTTCTCTGGCGGGCCTATACTCCGCGCCCACCAGTCTCTGTCAGCATGATCGAGCATGTACAACTTTTACTTTCAATCTAATGCAGAAAGGACCGGCGCGGGGCACATGATTGGACTGGACACGGGCGCTATACGCGTCAGCGTTCGCTCGGAACTCGCGTTCAATCGTCGATTTCACGCGTCCCAGCAGAACGCTGACACAGCACTCGAGCTAAATATGTGACTCGAGCTGGCCCTTGGTGGTTGACGTGAAAAATTAAACTCTAAGGCTCTTTTTTAACAGTAACTCACAAGATGAGAACGACTGGGCGTCTCTTTCGGGTGCCCGATCTCCGCAGCCATAGCCTCCTCTATACTCACAAAGCCATTGCAGTTCGACGACGGAGCCATACAGTGCCCGGTCGCAGATTTGGAGCGCGAGGATCTGGTAGCACAGAGCATCAAAGAGCCATTTCTCGGGGTACCCGGACGTCAGCGCACAGCATTTGCAGCGGCGAGTACCCGAAACGCGCTTGTTCTCTCGGGAGAAGTGTGTTTCGGCGTCTCGCCGCAGCGGGGCGCCAGCCACGTGGCTCTCCTCTCGTCCGTTGTCTGCCGCTCCACCTTTTCCGTTTCGGCGGCCGCTTCTCGTGGCGGTCTGCCAGGCTTCGTCAGTATATAGGAGGCTATGCATTGACTTGGCATTGACAGTGATACGACGGCATTTTTATCCGCCATTTTCTTTTCTTTCCAGAGAGAGCTTGCAGCAGGCATCGAGTACTACAAAAACCCCAAGTTTAAAGCGGGTTGTTAACGCTGTGGCGTAGCTCATCGACAACTACAACATCAAAACATCAACAACTACTACGACATCAAAGACGGACGTCATTTCCAGTGGTGGGAAGAGCCCACAGGAGCTTCCGCTCTAAAGGGCTGTCCCCGACTGAGAACTCAACGTGGCAGACAAAACCTCACGGTAATTAAACCAAAAACAGAAAAACGAGAGTTCAAATGTAAACACTTGGTAGAACGGAAAATCATCCCTCCCCATTCATCTCCGGACGGCCAATCTTTCCTGGACCAAAAAACCGATATATAGATCAGCCTGCAAAAAAACTCCAGTAAGAAAAAAAAATCTTTTAACCGCTTTTGAACCAAAACAGAATCACAAATGAGCATCAAAACGAAACGAAAATGGAGCACGTTCTGCCCCCTCGGTTTCTTTCAAATTGGAATACGTCACGCAACGAAGGCTCGCAAACTGAGGGGAAAAGAACCCGCCAAGACACCATTAGACGCAAAATGATCCCGGTGTACTCTCCTTGGGATCTCATCGAAGTCCCAAATCGTGCCTCTAAAAATTTCAGAGATGTACAAAGTCAAAGTGAAGCCGAACAAAAACAACAAAAAAAATATATATAAACAGGTAAAAGGCTCGCGGACACAGGTTCCCGCTGAATTTGAGAAAAGAAAACCGGAGCATCTATATATCTCGTTCTATTTCTCTATCCACACGTGAGGGCGCTGAGCCGTGGTCCCCGAGCCATGCAGGCATATCCGCGTTTCATTCCCAACGTTTCACCCATTTCTCTAAACACAGGCCAACGCTGGTAGCATCGGACCGACTCGCAAGGTAAATTGCACCGTGCGTCGATCTCGTCGGATGTTGTTTGTCTTGAGACCGACGCAGATATGCGGCGTCGATTTAAGAAATGCCGTGAATTTCATCAGCGCTGCAATGTTTTGAGGTCATTGATACGTAAACTCTTCTGGTGCAGGAGAACGCATACGCTACGGCGCGAAGTCAAATTCCATTTGGATCGCGTTCAGTTACCGCTGGCCCGATATGGGGGGGGAGGGGGGGTGCGCCACGGTTCGGAACAAGTATAGCGAAGCTCGCTGCTGAACCCAGGGATCCGGGCTCAATCTCCATCTCTGCTCGCTTACGCCGGTGAGCTCGCTCACCAACCGAAATACGGAAACGATGGAGAGTTCCGGTTCCCACTGTCTCACTTGTGCGCACACGTGGCGCACCACTTGTTTGGTTCGTTTTGACACCTTTCGGTTGTCAAAGTTCGTGAAAATCCCATGGCGTGAACGCAGGGGCGAGCTCAGAGATGGTACCGACGATACACCCCACCGATGACACCCAATGATGCACACGAGAAAGACACCATCTTCGTATTGCAGGAATCTAGAAAACCTGCGGCGAACTTAAACCAGAAAAACCCGAGAGAGATAGAAAGAGAAACGCTAAACGTTTGGCGCGTCCTAGCTAATATTATAAAGTAACATTGTTAAATCGAAGCTGTAAAGAACAATTTTATGTTTTTAAATTGGTTAAGTTACACCCACCAAATTATTTTAGGTGAACTATTTTCAGCTGCGTAGTGAAAGGGCGTGGTTTCGGCTCTGTAGCTTTTGTCTTACTGCCAGACAAGCACGCACGCTTGGGTTTTTCCCCTGACACGCCATTTTCTCCGGACGAAAGTGACGTCATTCAGCCCCTTCTAACCGCTCTTCTGCGTCCGATATCTTCGGGAAATTTTCGCTTACGGTTGAAAAACTAGCTTGTGACGAAGACCACCCAACTTCAGCCGCATGCCGGGCCCTTTCTATTCATATTTAAAAAGGACCGGAAGCGGCTAAATGACGTCACTTCCTTTCGATAAAAAAAAAGCAAACGTGCACGGAAAAAATCAGTCGCACAGGTACTGTGAGGACAGACTTGTGCGGTGTTCATTCACTTACAAGTGATTAAAAATACTCGTAATCGATGACATTTTGGAGTAATTGTGTAATCATTTGATTACGTTTATTAGAGAGTAATCGTAATAGTGATATCATTACTTTGGGAAGCACTAAAGTTACTCGTAACCGCTACTACTTTCACCGCCCCTTTTTAATGGCGCCTTTTGTTTCTGCAGGTCCAAGGAATCTTCGAAGCAAGTCTCCAACATACTGGTCATTACCCCAGGGCAGTGAACAGGAGGCGCCTCGGTCGGCTGCTAGTCAGCGCGGCTGGTGGCCAAAAAGGGCAACTTTGGCCATGTCACCGAGCGATAGGACACGAGCACTACGTCACAGTTCGGAACGGCGCTCGGAGATTCGAGCTCGAGATCGGGGTCCAATGATCGCGGCCGCGGGCCGTCTCAGAGTTGCGAAAATTCCCCATAGGATGGCGCCACTTGTCAAACCAAACTTCATCGCCCGGTGGGAGATATGCTCAGAAAACGCGTTCCACAGCCCAGTAGACTAAGATGGCGGCGCGCAAATAGCGATTGCTGGAAGGATCCATAGACCAAGATGCGGTTCTGACGTCACGTGAATCCAGTTTTTTGCGCATGCGCAGTGCTCCCCACTGGTGTGGGCAAAAGCAGGCTTGACATTAAACGGTGCGTTGATCTATAGACGGTCCGCATAAAGCATAAAAGAGCTCAACCGGATCGACCTCACTCGAATCTGTCCGGGGTTAATCGCGTGTCGTCTTCGACGCTCCTCTAAGGGATTGTCGGTGTGCCAGCGCGGCGGCCATAGAAGCCGGCTTAGATAGCAGTCAGATTGCATTGTATCTAACGTTGCAAAAATCAAGCCCTAAAAGAAGAAAAAAAATACATTTGGCTCCTGCGGAGAGGCGTCCCCGACCAACCTTCACAAATAGTAATGGGCGTCGCAAAATGGCGCCCAACGTGGGGGCACTCGGGATTTAGAAAGACGAACCGTGCGGTGCGTGCGTAGGTCTATTAGTGAAACTCGAGAGAGCGGATGAGGTCTTTCAAAGCGACGCGGGTCCCTTATAGGAGGTCAAGGAAACAGAATCTTCGTGGTACAGTTGTTACAATTTTCTTCAGTTTTTGTTTTTTGTTGTCCTTTTTGTCCTTGTCTGTGTCCTTTGTCTGTTGGTGACTGGGGTTAGGAAACGCAAAAGGGTGAGAGGAGGGTAAGGCTGGCGTTAAAGAAAGAGGTTCCGGTCCGTTGATTGAGGCCCAATTGCACGGCAGGCACTGTGGGACTCTTAACGGCAGAAGTTAAGTAATCTTTCTTTCGAGTGCCGGAAGTTGCGTGACGGGTACTGAGTCGTCCAACGTTGAAGGTCGACAACAAAGTACGTCTTTTTAAAGCTCTCTTTGTTATTCCGGGAGGAGAGCAGTGCAGAGCCTCCAAAAGTGATGCCAGAAGTTAAAAATAAAAAAGCACAATGCTTAGAAGATCAGAACGCATAAGCGGAACGAAACCGCCAGCGCCGTTGAACTGATGGTAACTGGTGCTTCATTGCGGTGGTAAGGTTAGGTAGATGGCGTGAGGTTAGGCTAGGTAAAATTGGGTGTGGCTTGATTGGGTTACGTGAAGATTAGGTTTGGTTAGGTGGTTAGGTTACGTTACGTTAAGGACCGTTCACACACGTGCGACCGAGTCCGACCAAGAGAGACAAGACCGGTTTTAAAGCCTCTTACGACGGTGTACGACCTGCTCCGCAGCAGCGCATCTGGTTGTACGCCGTCGCAAAGGCTTACAAACCGGTCTTTTCTATCTCGGTCGTACTCGGTTGCAACTGTGTGAACAGGCCTTAAAGGCCTGTTCACACGTGTGGTTGGGTTAGGTATGGTTGTTAGGCTACGTGAGGTAAGGTTAGGTATGGTCAGGTTAGGTTAGACTACGCGATGTAAGAATGGTTACATATGGTAATTAGGTTACGTGAGGTACGGTTAAATGTGGTTAGGTTAGGAGTGATTAGGTTGGGTTAGGTATGATTAGGTTAGGCTACGTGAGGTTAGGTTAGGTTACGTGCAGTAAGGTATGGTTACGTTAGGTCAGGGTAGGTAGGGTTAGTTTAGGTTCCGTGAGGTTAGGACAAGTGAGGTTTGGTTTGGTTAGTGTGTGGTGTGGTTGCGTTAGGTCAGAGTAGGTATGGCTATAGGTTAGGTTCCGTGAGGTTAGGTCAAGTGAGGTTTGGTTAGATTAGATCAAATGAGGTTAGGTGAGGTAGGGCATTTAGTCGCACGATGCTTCTTACTTTCCTTTGATCTGGAGCACGCGAAAGAGCGTCCCTTTGTACGAGCTCAACGCTGCGCGTCGCGACGGCGCCATTTCGGATGACACTCTTTCTATTTCCCGGGATCACCTGCTACCGGTAGCCGATACATACAACGAGCAGCGCCACGTTAACAAACATTGACAGTCCCTACGTTGTAGCTCTTTGCGAAGCTACAAGTTTGGACTCCTGTTAGCGCGATTAATCCTCGTGAACCGCAATCCTATAGATGCACTGGCCGTTGTACAAACAAGCTCTTGAAACCGCAATTACGGTGACGGCACGCTTAAAACGCGAGTGTATTTTTTCTCATTTTTTTTTCTTTTTTTCAATCGACAAAGTGCCCAACCGAACCAACCGCGCCACGTCTCGGACATGTTGCAAACACCGCATTCATTTATATAACGGCTCACCCAACAAAATAAATAAATTTAAATAAAAAGGGAGGGGAACGGAAGCAGACAAGACAGATCGCAACCCTGATTGGCCCCGAGAAAACCAAAACGCTCTCCTCTCGCGACGGACTACAGAGTTCGCGTGTGTTAAGCTTACACGAGGTCCACATAAAGCTAGAAAATGGAAGACAAAAGCGTCCGGAAGAAAAGCTGACATTAAGAACACGAAAAATATAAAATGACATTAGATTGAAGAGGGGGGAAAAAAGGAGAGGGGGCTGGAGGGAGCAAAGGGTTATAAATAGGAAGCAGGCACAGTCGGTCCACGGAGCCAATTAACGCAAAGCCCAAAAGACGGAAGACGGTGGTGAGTACCGCAGCGAATCGAAAAAACGCGAGACAACAAAAAATTTAAAAAATAAAAAAAGAATAACAATAATTAAAAAAGATATTACTCGAGTAAGAACGTAGCAAACGCTCGGCAGGCCTTCCATAGCCTCTCTTCGCTTCTGGACTTGATGATGCTTGTTGGGGGGCTTGAAGTTCTAGAGAGAACCGCGGTGTGTCTCGGCGGAGACGAGATTGAGCGAGAAGTGGGCGAGAGGAGCAAAAGAAAAAGAGGAGGAGGAGGAGGCCGAGGACAGAGATGGATCAGTCGCGGGCTAAATCGGGCATGTCGACTTCCGTCGTCGGGGCATCGAGCCTCACAGACGTCTTCATCCCTCCATTGTGGGCTTTATGATTTTCTGTCCGTTCGGTTTATGTGTACAAACACAGACGAGGTGCACACATCTTCATCCCAGTATTAGAAAATGTAATGATTTCTGTCCTTCCAACTTTCGTTTATCCGTGCAAACACAGATTAGCTTTAGACATTTTCATCTCTCTATTGTAGACCGTGATTTCCGGCGTTTTCTTGTAATTCCATTTTGTTGATGCGGACAAACACAGGTGAACTTCAGACATCTTCATCTCTCTATTGTGGACGTTAGGAGTTTCACTTCTTTGTATGTATGTGCACAAACACAGATGAGCTTCAAACATTTTCGCCTGCATCTCTCTAATGTACCCTTTTGATTTCCGACTTTCTTTTTTATTAATTTCATCTTCTTGCCCTTCTTTGGCATCCCCTATTCCCCTTCCCCAGCACAGAGAAACCGGTTAATGCAAACTGCATGGAGCGACCTCTCTGTCTTTCTCAATAAACCTCTTCTCTTCTCTTCTTCTTTCGGTTTATGTGTACAAACACCAATACGCATGGGATGACTTTCAGTACTCGTATAACGTGCGCTTCTTGTATTGGAAATTCACGGAGATGCACTCGAGCGACACCAACCGACGTTTAACGTGACCGTTCGGTTATTGTAGTCGACGTCTCAAGAAGTTGCAGCTTCCGTTTCCATTTTCTGGAACAGTTGGCAGAAAGCAGTCGTTTGATGACGTCACGCGCTCTACTTTCTCTGAAATACAAAAAATGGGCTCACTGGAAGATCCTTCGCCTGCCACCAGGCGGCCCCTCACCACGTTAAAACTTGCAAATAACAAACACATGCTGTACGCTGCAACTGAAACTGCGAGCCTGCGCCACGTAATACATCAAGTTAACGCACATCACGGTAACAAACACTTCCCTACGGACGTGCTTTCCTGCAAAGCAAGTAGTGGGCCAACTCCTACAATTTACCGGGCACGTCAACCGAACGATCGGGCGCCAAAACCTGTTGTGACTCGAAGGAAAAAAAAAAAAGCAGTCTTTATGGGTGTAAATTTAAACAAGAAAGTTTTTTACTCGCTAACCGCCCCTGCGAAAATCAGGTTTCTTTTTCTAAAGTTAAGTCTATATTGTTGCCCAAAGTCATAGGCTAGACACGCATGACAGATGCTAGTGACTGGTCAAACACGTGGTGTACCGGAAAGCAGACGTGGAGATTAGTTTCAGAGTGCATTTACTACGAACTAAAAGGCTTCCACTCTTGCGACCGAGCGACAGAGTCGCGAAACAGAAAAACGTTGGGTCCAAACGCTGCTCGTGCTCGAAACGAAACCCTCACGACAGAGCACTAAAGACGATCATCCCGTTCCGTTCCAAGTCCAATTTCGCCTTCAAAAGGCGGCAAACGCTAGCAGAGCGCACATTTCGCGAGCTAAACACACGCAGCTTCGAACGAGCACGCGGCAAACGCGTTTAATTAGCGCACAAATGGACGCGCGCCCTCTCCCCGTTCAAACGCAGACTGCGCGATGGAAGAAGCTTCCGCATAGCCGCAGACGAAAGACATTATTCCCCTTTCCCTTTCTTGTACAAATTTCCTCCTTCCTCTCTTACTCTACGAGCATTTGCAGTACAAATTCGTCACGGCGCCCAAACGACTCGACAATCACAAGGAACAAACTAAGCTCTCTCCCGAACCGATAAACAAACAACCAAAGTAAACGAAAGAAAAAACACCCCAAAACAGGGTAGGGTGTGCTGGGGTCGGCGATGGCACGGTGCACCAAGCCAGCTAAGACGAAGTTCAAATAACACCCCCGAAGAATCCCCCTACCCCTCCCTCGATGCCAGCTGCTCCGCTGTGCTTACGTGCCTCACCAGCGGCAGCAAAAGCTTCGCCGTCACCACCGCAGCACAACCGCAACGGACGCTACGAGCTATCGGAGCCACTCCAATAGCGTGTGTGAGTGTCACGTGATATTTGGGAAGGTGAGCACTGAGCAGCTGCGACGCGACGGGGTGCGTTGTCACGTGATCTGTTCCCCGCGTGTTGGATTGGCTGGGATTGCTCGCAGCATCTGCTGCAGTTTATCGTGAAACGAGCAAGCGAGCGAACGCGGCACAAAAACAACGCCCCCCCCCCAACATCGCCTCCCCCTACCGTCGGAAACGAGAAAAAGCAAAAGGAACCCGCCAAGGAAAAAGGAATCAGAAGCGGCACTAAAAGCCCCAGTCGCCGAAGAGAAGGAGCGGGCGACCGAAACGCAGAGCGCCATTTTACAGCCCCGTAAAATTCCTCCTCCTCATCCACTTGTCACCCCTCCCCTCTCTCTCTCTCTCGCACGTCGCACGCTCTTCCCCGTCTAAGCCGAACCGGCGGCTGACTGGGCTGACCAGCTGCGTAGAAACTCCTCACCCTTTAACGGGCCTCTCCTTCACTTTCGCTGGCTATTGTTCGTTAACGCTGCATACCCAACGAGACAACGTAAAGGAGTCGAGTCATCGCTCAAAAAGATTTGTAAAAAAAGACAACATAGTCGTTTGTTGTCGTCTGCTTCGTAAAGGCCGTCTGTCAAACGTAGGTCCCGTTTCAGAGGTCAAGGGCCGGGTTATGATGTACGGAATCATCGGCTCACATTTCCCGGCAGGATTTTAAACCGAGACCGATTTTAACGTTTGAAACACGACGCACGAAATCACTATATGCATATGCAAAGACGAAAAAAAAAACACATAGTTACGCTTACACACAAAAATAAGAAAATTGCACAACTGCAGACATTTGAGAAATCAATAAAAAGAGACAAAAACACAAACATAGGCAATTACAGCCACTCGCAGAATGAGAGCGACAGGGAAGACCTTCAATTGCCCCCTCCAGCGCGAGCCTGCTACTTTCGACAATGCTTCAACGCCTCGTGACCTTCAAGCGCGGAGCCAGAGCACGGCGGAAGGCAACCAGCGTCTGCTAGGAGGCCGGCCATCCGAAGGAGACCGACTGCCATTCGCAACACGTCGGTGACTATACCCACGCTCCACAATATTAAGAGGCGCCCCACAACGGACGCTCCTCTGATGAAACGCGTTCGTAATCAGAGGGAGAAAAATTAACTGCGGCAAGTGATCGAAAGTGAGAGAGAACGTGGACACACGAACGGACCACGAATGAGTATGCAGGTAACCAAACATCAGAAATCGACAACGAAAGTGCTTATGGAGGTAGCCAAACGTTAAACTATCAGGCTACGAAAATGCTTATGGAGGTAACCAAACATAAGAAATCGACTACGAAAGGGCTTATGGAGCTAATCAAACGTAAGAAATCGACTACGGAAGTGCTTACGGATGAAAGCAAACATCAGAAATCGATTACGAAAGTGCTTATGGAGGTAACCATATGTCAGATATTGACTACGAAAGTGCTTATGGAGGTAACCATGCGTCAAATATTGACTACGAAAGTGCTTATGGAGATAACCAAACAAGGAATTGACAATACGTAAGTGCTTATGTGTATAAGTAACCAAACATAAGAAATCGACTACGAAAGCGCTTATTGAGGTAACCAAACATAAGAAATCGACTACGAAAGTGCATATGTGAGGTAACGAAACATCAGAAATCGACTGCTGACAGCTTAAGAAATGCATGAGCTATTATGTTCGCGCTTCCGGATTGGTTCTTCGGCGTTCTAATAGGCAAATGCTGCCATCTGATTGGCTACCAAGCGATAATTAGATACTCAAGTCTCGCCACGCCCTCCAACGCAAGTTGAAAGTACTACGTGCAGATACACATCATAAAAAAATCGTAAGGGCGTGAACAAACATCGAAACACACACACCAAAATCACACACACACAAAAAAGGTAGAAATCAGTGTTGGCAGTAACACATTACCAGTCCTCTACCGGTATTGCGTTACATATTTCGGCAAGGCAGTAAAGATACTCGAGACATTTTCAAGACAGTAACACACAACCGTACTTACATCACTTATTTCGCGTAAAGGGTAACGTGCGTTTCTTTTATCGGTGACGGTAACACGTTCCTTTTTTTTATCGGTAACACCTACAAGATTGGTAGAAATAAAGCAAAGCCAGCCGAAAGGAACATTCTAAAGAACAGATACGACTAAAGACTCCCCCTCCCTCTCCTTCCTTTTGTGATGTAAATTAACGCGGTTGCACACGCTCATTTAATAAGCAGCAACACACCGGGAGAGAAAACATGTAAACGATCGCGCGCAAACAAAACATCTCACAAGTAAAAAAAAAAAAAGCAAGGAGACAAACGAAACGCGAACCCATTTGTGACGTCAAGACTGCGCATGCGCACACTTCATCACTTTAAAAAGAAATATATATATATTATCCGCTCATGCTTACGAAAAGAAAGAACATAAAAAAAGAACAACAAATCGGAGAGTCAGAAAAAGGCTCGTCTTGGCTCGCACAGCCTGGCTGTGGAGCGGCTTGTGGATTCGAGAAGCCGTTGGGGCTAACTGCTTCCGTCACGTACATATCTGAGGGCGCGTAAAGATGGGGGTCGCTTTTCTATTCCTTTTTTTTTATTTCTTTGTATAGCTTTTTGGTCCCGTGGCCAGCGACCTTGGTCGGTCCCTCGCTCGTGGAGGAACGCTCGTCGCGTAGACGCACGTGACCAGGCGATGGGGGACCACCCGAGTCGGTGGTGCGGTTGGCAGCCATGTTATCTTTCTTGCATCATTTTTCTTTCTCTTTAAGAGTTTCTGTTCCTGTATTGCAGCCAAGTTGGGGTGAGTCAGGGAGGTGATACACAGTTTCTTCGAATCCTACTTGGTGGCCGAGCAACGATACATGGGATACGCGCCGACGCGATTTGGTCTGCCGTGCTGGTTGGCAGTCTACATGTGGGTAGCTTACGCTTTACAAACCCGAACCGGTGCCTCGAAGCAAATCCGGATTAAGCACCGGCACTGTTCAACGACGTCTCGGGGAAACCAGATACAGCTAAACGGGCAAGCAAAGTGCTCCGCCCGTATGTGACGGTTTGTGTGTGTGTGTGTGTGTGTGTGTGTGTGTGTGTGTGTGTGTGTGTGTGTGTGTGTGTGTGTGTGTGCGTGCGTGCGTGCGTGCGTGCGTGCGTGCGTGCGTAGGCGTGCGTGTGTGTGTGTGTGTGTGTGTGTGTGTGTGCGTGCGTGTGTGTGCGCGCGCGTGTGTGTGTGAGTGTGCACGCGTGTACGTGTGTGTATGTGATTTGAATGCGCAGCATTTATAGGGTCAGCCTCAGATATTTTGTGTCCGCGGCATCTAGCCTCGGACGCTGCTAAGGCGTTCTGTATCCCTTGGAGTGGCCTCCTTACTGTGCCCACAAAAGTAGGAGAACCGCAAAGAGGCCTATATATTCTATGCATTTAGATTGCGTTGGAGAAATAGCAGATAGCCTTCTTTTCTTTCAGTTTCAATTTTAACTTAGAAGATGCTGAGTAAATAGACAAACACCGCACTCGAAGTGTAGCAAGAGTTCAAACTGCTAACCCCCCCCCCCCCTCCTCTTTCCTTTTCTTATTATCCAAAACCTCCAAAAAAATTTTTTTAAAGTTTGATGTTTTTTTTTACAAAAAATTAAAATGGCAGGATTGCATTACAACTTTATTGAGGATGAGCTACCTGTTCTTATGATGATACTTGGCATGGGCATAACTTATCTGCTATTTCATCAAGTCGTATACACGAACTCAGCTCTGTTACGTCACGGCGCGGTGGTGGCGCGTCGGGCGTACTTCCGGTCTGGGGCGGTGGGCGGAAGTCACCATATGGGACGTGCATTCCTGTGATCGTTTTGGAAGAAACCAGACAAAAACCTGCCTCCTCGCCAAACGCCGCGACTGCGGCTGTACCAGAAGAGTCGGGCAACGTTTGAAAGTCAGTTTTCACGTGTTTTCTGCCTGTTCGGTTCGTCCGAGAACGGGTGGATAGGGGCCGTGAAAAAGAAAAACCAGACGCCGTCGGGCCACGATTGCTTGTGCGGGAAGCACTTTGGGTTAAATTCACGTACACTTATTGTCGTCAGATTTATTTGTTTTGTTCCAACATGAACGCGGGAAAACCGCCCAGTTGTACGGACCAGCGTCGGACTACGTTCACTGCGTAATCAAGTTCAAACGGCCGCCTAATCGTGCGAATTGTCGTCTGCTCTCACAAACGTTTCTGCTTGTCTTCTGCTTGTCGTCTGCTCATTCAAACGACAGCGGCCCGTAGACCAAACGTTGAAACAGTAATTGCGATAAGAAGTAAGCGCAGGCCTCAAAAGACTTTTAAGTTTGAAGGTTGCTTCGGGTAAGCAGGCTCCGTGTAAACAGTTGATACAAGGAGATGTTGATATGTTACCAGTGGCCATCACCGGCATATTGTTATGCCTGATTCACTCGGTCCGATTCTGCTTGCGATTTTCAGCATCGACGTCGACCGTCTCAGCTACGGTTCACGCTCTTTACAGCCCGAGCGACATCATGACTGAAAATAGCGAGCAGAATCTCATCGTGCGAATCAGGCTTTAGCGTCCATTCTGCGGCGTCCACGCGGACTGAATCACCGCATGTCACATTATTCACGCGAAGCTTTGCGGTGTTACGAGCCTCGGTAATTTCGCTGAGGCCGCTCAAGTAGTCAGACATTGCCAGGAAGGCGTATATTCAACAATTCCAACACGACAGAGCACGGAGAGCTCACACCGACGCCGACGACATCGCATTCCAATGGTTTGTTTATGGGCGACGGCGAGCTTCTTGCCCACACTCCATCGCGCATGCGCGGCCGGTGCCGGTGGCAACCTGCTAGGGGCGCTCCGGTTTGTTTGTAAACACGCGTTAATCCATATGTTTCACACGCACAATGACAACATAATTTTGTCGCAACGACTTCGCGCAACTCGTGAACACTATAAACCATCCGCAAAACCTGCTTGCATCGGAGTGTAAATTGTAAATTGCTTTCAGAATATTATCTCCGACGCGTATAGGTCGACACCCCGCCAAGACACTTTCCAGACTCACGCAGCATCCATACTGCACGGCATGTCTAGTCTCGCGTGCACACCAAATCCGGGACAACCGGCACAACAATGTTGGTTCTCCATTCCGAAGAGCTCCCGCAACGATTCCGCCACGCATGCGCGCAAACCCGCCGAATTAAATCGCATTAGCGTACCTCGAATAGCTTCCAGGTCAGAGTCTAATTTGCAAGCGCGAAACACTCCGCGCATAAAATCCCCTTTCATTCGGTTTGACATTTCGACCGCCAGGACGCTCCGGTTTGCCCGGACCACTTAGATATGCGGTAGCTCTACGCTTATACCCTCCTTCGCGTCTTCTCCGCTGGGTGGCGTGCATCCTTTGGAAATTCATTGTTGAAGAGAGCCTGATTCAAGAGAGCGATCAATTCAAACCGTCGCAAATTAACGGCGGACGCCTAGTTGCAAGTTCGCGTGCGTTGCGTAGTCACGCGGTGAGCGGGGAAGTGGACGAAAAGGCGAAGATACTTGCAGACGATCGAGAAAATTTGGTCACGTCCTGGCAGCTCATAAACCACGTAGACACCATCGAGCAGTTAAGAGAAACACCATGAAAATTTAGGCACTCCAGAGTAGCGGAGGGAGCTCAGATTTAAGAGTGGGAACAACTCACTAACCATGGAGTGAAATTGCAATTTAACGGCAGACGTTTTCTCCGCAGATTCAATACGCGTGCGCATGCGCGCATTCCTAGAGTGGCGAGGAGGATAGCGGGCGGAGACGCTTGCAGACGATGGACGCAAAATACAATAGGAAATACATCTTACTTCGCGAAGGCCCAGTGACCTCGGGCGCCGATAGCTTTTGCGAAGTTGGAACGGCTGGACGAGCCCGGCCGCGGTGGTTATTTTAACCTTTGAATCGGAGGGCGGCTGGCTGCCGCCATCTATCGTCGCGGACAGCACTTCGAGACATCGGAGACAGCCGTCTCTGCCGTCTCGGCGGATCCGGTGTCTCGAAACGTCGATCGTTCAGCCCTCTCCACCGTGGGGCTGTTTCCCCCGTTATTAAACCGCAGTGGCCCACTGCTCATACATCATGCACCGACACACGGTGTTTGCAGCGGACATGGCGAAATAATTATCCGAGGACACGCCTCACGCATGTTCGGAGCATGTTTGCTTCACACATGTGTACGCTTCGAACACGTCTGCAGGCAGTTTTTTCTTTTTCTGTGACAAATGCGATTGTCACACAAGGAAGAAACACGACTCAAGATAGAGCCCGCATACTACTTTGTATAATGTATGGATGGATATGTTACTGTGTGGATGAATGGATGGATGCATGTAAATGGCTATACACTTTGTAACGGGCGGTAGCTTGCGCCACCTAGCCCAAGTCTAAAGACTACCCTAAGTCTAAGTTATTAGCAGTGCGAACCCGTGTTGCCATTTTTGGCGGTTTTCCCGCTAAATCTAGCGTGTCTTCTTTTTCTTTAGTTGCCTAGGGGAGAAATTGCCCTTTGGTGTGCCACAGGAGTTTTTCGCAGATAATAGGTACATGTTACAGGGGTTTTTCTTTTTTTCTGGCGTTTTAGATGGTGCTTGAGTTTACATTTATCAATCATAAATAGCTTTTGTTGTCAAAAGTCAGTGTCGTCATCTTTGCTTACTACCGGACCCAAATTGTCGTCAGTGAGAGAAACGCTTGCGACGCCGTTGAGATATTGCAGTGGGGAAACCTTTAAAATATGCTTAGCTTCTTTGTGTCTGCACGCAGGATCTCGTTTTCTAAGTCAAATGAGCCCAGCAAACTCAGCGCAATCATTCTGGTCAAGACAGGAATTCCAGACTTCGAGACTGGTTATTGGAAGTCCCAAGCGATCTTAGGCGAGTCAAATATATATGTCTACGGCGATATATTTTGTTTTTATTTTTTCTAAAGTACGTGACTTTTTTACTGAATCTTTGACTTGATCGAAACGATAGAGGTGTACATCGGCAGGTATGGCAAGACAAGACCACCTGGTGACACCTGAAAGCAGCATGACCGTGCAGTGAGTGGACATTGTCTCTGTGCAGAGCGATATTCCACGCATATCTGAATACAAAGATAGCTAAATCCTAAGGGTAACGTTATTTATTATACTGTTTCTAGTACTAATTATACCGTTAAATTCTGTTTGAAAGTCATTCTTACCTTGCGCCTGAGATTTAGCGGGTTTTTTTCGGGACTCGGGTTATTGGTTCTCGTTTAGTTGGCAACACTGGTTATCATGGCCTCCGAGATCTCGAAGCGCGGGCGCCGGATCTCGGATGCCAGCTCGGTGTGAACGCGGCTTTTGGTTTCTACGCCAGGTGGCGCAAGCTGCCACCCGTTATAAAGGGTACATCCATCGGCGTCCATCCTACTTTCATCCTTAGAGGAGGAGATTTCGGTACTTGTCTAGACGCGCGGTTGTCATAATGCAAATCGAGCGGCCAGCAAGCTAGAACGCGACTCTTACTTGTGAGACTGCACCTTGGAGCATGCTATACTAGGAGTATACTCTACTAGACATCGTACAGGCAGTGCTACTGTCGATGCTCTCGCCTTCTCCTCCGCGCAGCTTGCATTGCAAGTGCGGCCCACGTAACAGGGGACCCCAATCGAGGTATGTGAAACACTCTCAAAGCTGGGCACACCGGAGTTGTGGATATACTCTAACGGGGCCGGCAGGCATGACCCGGCACGTCAGCTTTTAAAGCAAGATCGATAACGCGCAGAGTCTTAGCGCGCGTATCGAGCAGATATTTCGGCGCCCTAAGCTCCTTGTCTGTCGCGGGACCGCAGGAGGACTTCGCAGGGGCCGAATGGAATTAGGCGCAAAAGCGTTTTAGTTTCGCCGACGGCACTTCGTAATGCGACCTGACTACTGTAATGACCGAGGCAATCTTTGCTGGCAAGTCTTTCTCTCTCTCTCTCTGCCTCACTTGAAAGGCAAGTCCGCCTCCGAAGTATATATAGGTTAGTTAGCCTAACTGGGCTTTCGGCAGGTCCCGATTCTGAAAGATACTCAATTGGACAGTGTTTCAAAGCGTTCACCGAACGCCATATGATATCTAAGCATTTTCTTCGCAGCATACGCCCTAAACTTCAGCCTAAAAAAAGAGAAATCTGCGGGTTTGCAGACGGAAGTCGTCGGCGCCGACAATGGTGGCGGAAGCACGTCTCTGACTATGGTCCCTGACAGGGTAACAAAGGCAGGGAGGGGTGTGTCCCGCCCACAGTGCGACCTTCGGTGACGCTTCGGCATCTCTCGAGCCTCCAGCGTGCAAGCGCACGCCAAAGCACGACGGACGGCCACTATCCCTGCCATTCCCAACTCGCCATTGTGTGACTATGGCATGTCTCGCATCCTATTCACGATGGGATCTTACTATGGTCCGACTCAGCTATGACGTCACGCCACTGGGGTGGCGCTGCTGTCGGCACTGCGCATGCGCAGACGCCTCACTCCTCCCGAATTCGGTTTCTGCGCAGGCACAGAGCCCACAGCGGGCTCGTTTGCAAACGGTGTGTTGGTGAAGAGAGGGGGCGCTTTGTCCCGCTTGCTCTTTACGAAACTTGGTGTTTACTCAAAAAAAGGGCCTTTGGAGCGGGTTCTGTACGTCATCTCCGTCGATCGAGCGCACGGCTCGATTGAGGAGGTCTATACAACATTTTACTGTTCAGAAACGCAAGCAGTCTCTTGGCTCCCGCAAGAGATTTTCCGGCCGCCCTGTTTCGGCAGGCCTCCCGAGCCTGTTGATATGTCCAAATTCCCGGGACCATGAAGTTCTACGGAAATCACAAAGTTGGGGATTTACCGAGATATACTCACATTATCACTTACACTTACAGGAGTAATATGAATACAAAAAAAAAAAAATATCTCCAACATTTCTCTCGTTTACCGGTCCTTTAGCTAACCACCCAGAAAACTGGTCATAAAATATTTCCCAAACGTTGCGAGAAGGGGTGCTATGGTAGGGATTGTTTGTCCGCTCATCTGACCGGAAGTTCGCGGGAAAGTAAATTGCTAACAGCGCCACCTACTGAAGATTTTTTTTTTTAAGAAGTTTATAAACAGTGCGTGGCTCACCGATTTCACGCTTCTTCCCTCGTGATTGGTCTTCCGGCGTTCTCATCGGCTAATGCCGCCATTTCATTCGTTGCGCGGGGCGATAATGAGCTGCTCGCGAGTGGCCAAACGTGGCGTCTTTATCTGGATTATTTTTTCTTTCATCGACGGCAATCAACGCAATGTCGAGGGTGTCATCAACTGTGACGATCTTGTTTAAAAATACGACGACTCCAAGCTTCCTTCGTTATTTTTAAACGCAGCATCGAGCCTGTATAGATCGTAACTGATGATAAGCAGTGGAAGATTACAACTAGTGACGTCACGACAGGGAAAATTCCGGTCGTGACGTCACGAACGGAAATCACGAGACGGCGCCACCAGAAACATGCTCGGCGCTATAGGAGACCATTCCAACGATCGCCTTCCCTGCGACGAAATCTTCGTCTGCTCGGCTGTGAGAGGCATGCCTTATTCAACAGCACAGTGACTCGGCATTTTTCGCCCGCACGATAAGCGCCAGAAGGGTGCACATACAATTTTCGACAAATAACGACAAGCCGCTATCTCCCGGGGCAGTTCTTAACCACCCCCATTTTCCGCTATCACACCTGCTTCCTCGAAGCTAAAGACTAATGGTTCACGGGCAGAGAATTAATAACAACACCGACCCAGTTGATTATGCGGACGGAGGAGCGACGAGAGGAAAGTGAAAGAGAAAGAGAGGGAAAGGGTGATGGGAAGAACGGGAGAGGGAACTGGGGACCAGCGCCGAGTAATGACACTAATGGACCGTGTAATGGCCCAAAGCCGCTACGCAAAGGAAAAAGGGGTTCGCGGCGGCGAATTCCTAAAACGCCATCTTGGTACAGGCTCCGTTTCGCCCTTACGACTGACAACAGCGCACGCGCACTGGAGCCATCCCGCGGCCAACCAAGCGCTGTGAATGGGTCGCGTGACTTGGCGCCCAGCGCGTGGCGGCGCCCCCTGTCGAGGATCACGTGACACTGACACGGTATTTGGATGGCTCCGATGGCTCTTGCAGCATCGTCTGCGGTCCATTCTAAGTTCAAAGAGGGTCTACCGTACACGCAAGGCGAGGAGGATAGGGAAGAAGAAAGAGGCGATGGAGAAAGGGGGAAAGGTGGAGGAGGAGGGGTTGCGCCAAAAAAATTACCTAAGCTTTAAAAAAATAAGGATATATAGTTGTACATGGGGGAGGGAAGGAGGCTTGGTGATGCAGGACACTGGGCCCCCGCCCGAAAAACATAGACGCGTTTAAACGAGACAAAGTGTGAAAAGCAAAGTCGGTCGTTAGCGGCAGATGTCGAACCTCCCCCTCAGTCTGCTTGTGACGTTGCAGTGTAGGGACAAGCACGCAAAGAGCTACGAGCTTCGAGTGGAGCCCAGACTTGCGGTGAAGTGAAGAGTGAGCGGGCACGATATAGCTTTGCGCGGCACTCAAAACGTGGGCGGGCGAACAAACGCACGCGAGGCGCGTTAGATGACTCCACCACCACCGAGCCTGCGTGCTCGGGCCAATGATACCCCTAGAAGACAAGGGATCGCGCGCTACGTCGTCGCTAATGAATCCCCGACCGTCCCAAGCGGCAAACGCGCTGAAGCTGGGCGAGAGCACGTCGCAAGCGACAGACGCGTCCGCTTTGGCGTCGCCGCGCCCTATTTGCAGAGCAAGTTCGTCTGCCTCTTGCGCAGGGGTCGCGGTGACGTCAAAAAACGCCGACTTCTGATTGGCTCCGATTGGAAGGACAGTGGGTAGACATCAAGGCTAGCTGCCTATGAGGTCTACCCACTGTCCTTCCAATCAGAGCCAATCAGGAATCGGCGTTTTCTGACGTCACCGCAACCCCCTGCGCAAGGAGGCAGACGAACTTGCGCTCGTTGGGAGATACGCTACACAAGACGCGCTCGCAGCGACGCGGACGCAAGCTAGAGCCCCCTCTGCGGATCGCTATCCACTCGCCATGACGTCAGAACAGCAAAAGCGTAGGCCTCGACCTGCGCAGTCACTGACAGGAAGGGAACGGCAGGGAGGTCTTTCAGTGGTGCCGCCGCCTACAGCGCAAACTTCTATACCTTCGGTAAGTTAACGCTTCCGAGTCTCGTGATCTTTCGAGCGTGCACTTGTAGCCAAAGCACGGCGGAAGCCAAGGAGCACGTGCTGTGGAGGCAGCTAGGACATCTGTATGGAGCTAGACGCTCTCGTCGTTCTCATGCATCCTCTCAGTGATTTCCTAATATTGCTCGAGCACGAGAACGGACTAAGAGAGAGAGAGAGAGAGAGGACGCCGCGAAGAGCCACATTAACCGCTTCATGGCCAGGTCATGTACTCCACCTCGCATCAATATAGATATCCTTTCGCGTGCACACCTACACATCTTCGCTCCGTCTACCCGTCTACATAATAGCCCCATCTGACGCAATCCGCAGCGTGCGTCAGCAAAAAGCCACCGCGCTTACGTCTCAATCCTCAAACACAGACAAGTAAAATAAAAACGATAAACGATATGACGGTTCAATCAAACAATCAGCCACGAGCTTTCCGAGTGTGTTCAAGGAGAGACAAAGACGGCCGGCTGTCTGCGTCAACTGCTCGGCCATTACTCGACTAAACAGCACGCAGCACACAGGGCGACGGCAAGGACTACGGGCTCCTCCTCCATCAAGACCCTGTGTGCCCTGTAATCAAAACGCGCATTCGAGTCGATAGGCAGTCGCGAAGACGTCGTCCAAACGTTCGCAAGACTTTGCCATCGACCCAGATAAGCGGCGGTAACTCTTTTTCTTGCTTTTCTTTCTGCGACACTTTTCCATCGTTCGAAGATGTGGAGGGTGGACCCGTTCTGACGTACTACTCCAACCGGTTCGGAGGTCGCTTGACACCGTTTTCCGTGCTAATGGTAGAATGTCAATCAGAGTGTTCGCCGCCGGTCATGAATATAAATGAACCCCAGACATGTTTTTTTTCCCTTCTTTTGTAAGTAGCCATCCTCAGCAGGCATTCAAGGACTTGGGCAAGGTGTTAGCTGTTGACGCCTAGACTTTTACGAAGATGCGAATTGAAAGGAAGCTATGTAAAAATAAAATATGCACAATCAAAATAAAAGTTATCTGATGAAATTATTATAACGCAGCAATCTTTCAGTACTAAGCACTAAAAAACTTAAACTCCGAATTTTCTTTTCTTGTAGTAGAAATTTAGTAAGCGCAAATCATCTCGTTAAAAAAAGAAAACGATACCTAAAAACAACCACGTCATCAGTAAGAAATTGCTTGACGAGCAAAAATGCTTAATAGATAATACCTCGGAAGAAAGTTGCTGACATGCCTCAACAACAAATGGAATATATATGGTATATTTATATAGTGCAGTACTTTGAAACTAAACGTACCGAATAAGTAAAACATGAGTCCGACTCGTTTTGTTGCCTCCGGATACCGATAAATATATCATGCGATTCTGCCCGACGCCAATCGATCAGGGTTCGAGCAATAAGGGGTCAGCCAACAAAGTTATTTCTCCGCAGCGACTCGACCAGCCCCTCACGCAACACAACACCGATCAGGTCGTAGAAGGAACACGCGTTCGACGCCTTCAGCCTGTCATTCTGTGCACGACGGGGAAAAACAAAAACAAAACAAAACCAACGGAAACACACCTCATCGAGTTCATGCGATCGAACACAGCAGGACACGAACGAGACAAGCACCAAAGCTAGTCCTGTCCAAGCGCTGACCCACATGGACAAGCGACGTATCCCCCCCCCCCCCCAAGCGACAGCACATGCCCGCACGCACGGACATAAAGACGATGTACTTCTTCGAAGAAGACAACAGCAGAGACAAACACATGCTCCAAGTCAAAATCGAACAAGGTTCTACTGACCCCCCCCCCCTCCTCTCAAACAAGTTCTCGAGTGATGACCTATAAACTTCCAAAGAGCGGCTTCTGCTCAGTCACCCGTCGTTTCGTGATTCCAACGAGATGTGTGACGTCACTAATCGTATGTCAGACTAGACTGATGTGATAGGTACGAGAGAAACAAACCAACGAGAAGAGATCTGAAGTCACGATGTCGGTCTCGGAGTCAAACAAGGTGTGTGCAGCACGCCTACTCGAGAGAAGAAGAAGAAGCACAATGGCCTCTGAACAGAAAACAATCGAGGTTTTGTTACGGGGGCTCCTCTGACAAGCCGTGACTCACAAATAGCCACGTTACGAGAGAGCGAGGACAAAAGTAACCCCGAAAGCCATTTTCAGAACGGAACGAGTTGTGTTTACAATAGGTCGTGTTATGCGGCGAGCTGACGGTCGGACAAGCCTGCGCAACAACGATCTGCATATACCAGACTAACGGTTCTCAGTCAGCGGTAGCATCATCGTCCTGGCGTTCTCAAAGAACGTCCGATCCTAAAACACCGAACTACGGACAAAGGAAAAAAACACATCAAAGAGCTTGTATCGACGTGGATTTAAAGAAAAACACTACAGAATCAAAGCAACAAATCCAGATCAGGCAGCCGAGCAGACGATCAAAAGCGAGCAGCGAAACACAATGGTCTATAAATACTAAACTATATACCGATTCTCAGTCGCAGAGCACGCAGGCTTGCATCACACCAATGACAGGCGCCGGTACACCAAATATGATTTTATTTTATTTTTAAAGCGAGAATCATTGCTACTTCTGAAGGCGATCAAACAAGCGTCCCGATACGATACACAATGGTCTATAAATAAGAAACATGCGATTCTCGGTCGGAGACCCACTGCATGCAGTAGCATCTACTAGGCCAATGATGGTCGTCGATACAGAGGCATACATTCAAAAATCTACAACTATCGCTAGCCCAGAAAGCGATCAAACTAGCGTCCCGATCACGATACACAATGGTCTATAAATACGAAACTAGCGATGCTCAGTTGGAGACCACGCAGGCGAGGAATACCTACTACACCAATCACAAACGTCAAAACGTAGGCATACATTTTTTTTTTAATTCTACAACTATCGCTAGCTTTTAGAATGCGATCAAACAAGCGTCCACGTCACACAATAGTCTATTAATAAATTAAAAAAAAAACATACTTTATTTGGAGAGCACGCAGGCGAGCAGGATATCTACTCCACCAATGACAGGCGTCGATACAGAGGCATACATTAAAAAAATATATACAACTAATCGATAGACTAAAAGGCGATTAAACGAGGGTCTCCACCATACCAAACACAATGGTCCATAAATATACGGCGCGCGCGCTCAAGCCCGCCAGCAGACGCGAGCGGGCATTCGGGGGCTGGTGGTGACGTCACAATTCTTCTCCACCGCCACATCCCGTTCCGAACAACTGGAGCGGGGAACAATTCGGTAGCTGTGTGTGACTCTGGCCTGTGCTCATTCGCCATCAAGGAGGCAATCTCGAGACAGTTAGGGGCCCCCGCCGTCTTTCTAAAAAGCTCCAAGGGGGCCGCACTTCCTCAATCGTCGTCTTGCTTGTGTACACGACGGCTTCGGCCGCGTCGGCTCCAGGCCTCAGGGCGAGCTCATTGGTTCGTTCCCACGCCACAACATGGCGGCGGTGAGCGCGCGGGCGTCCGCGTTGACCGTGCTCTACTTTCTTTTTTTCACGAACTCCACGGGACTACTTTTTGGTGTTTTTCTTGCGCGGTGTTGTGTTCCTCCGCGACGTATCGTCACTCCGCGCGCTCCTGGAAGCGCAGGCAGCGGGAAATGTAATTTGTTGTTCGTGCTGCCTCGTTATTTTTTTCACATCTAACGTCACGTATGTTGACTTCTGTTCTTCCGCGATAATTCGTGTTAATATTTTTACGACCAAATGCCCTGCACAAACATATAATCCATGTTAAAAGCTCCGGAATACTTTTTGTTCCTTTGAAGCCAGTTCTCCGGATCCCCCCCCCCCCCAAAAAAAAAAAAATAATAATCTGACCCTTTTTTTTAGATGATTTAATACGTACAACGAAACGTTTAAGCGCTATACTAATTTCTCACAACACTCATCCTCAGATGTTCACTCTCAGAATCATAACATATTGCTTCCTGCTTGTTTTTGCGCTCTTCAGTACAATCGCTACTTTTAGTCCCTTGCTATCTTCTACGTTGCGTGCTTAGATTATCTTTTTTTCATCGAGTGCCAACGATTTTCCGACCTATTTATTATCACCTCTGCATGTTCGACCGTCCTCTTTCCGTCTTGTTGTCCCGTCCCACTTTTTAATCGTCCGAGCTCCTTTTTGTTCGATCTAGCTGACCCCGGACTACTTTTTGTTGTTGTTGTTTCTGATTATCGTGTTCCTCCGCCCTCTGATCTCTACAGATTGATCCGTATACCTTTCGATATATTGTATAGAGCCACTTTCAAGCAAAACAAAGCAAAACTTTGTTTTGCTTGTATGCTTTTTTTTTCTTTTTGGAATCACGTGTTTCTTCTACACATAATGTGACATGTTATTCCATCACAATTTAGATTGTTTGCCATCTTAACCATGCGTGTTTTTTTTTGTGTGTGTATTATCATTTGAGCGCCATTTTTTGTCGACGCTTAGCGCACCCAAAAACTGTCACTCAAGCATTCACACACCCAAAGAACACACCTCTCACGCAGCGCTCACTAACAACCTTGTATTGCGTGTTCACCTTCGGCTTCTACTAAAAAACGCCCTCCACGTTCTTGAACCATGCCAATAATTACCTTCCTAGTGTCGCCATCTTTGTCCGCGTTCTGAGCATTCGCAGTAGCTCTCTTCCCGCATGCGGCGACAACGTGACAAGTGGTACTCGGCACTTTTTTTAATCCGGGTGATACAACGCTGGAAAAAGGTAGCGCAGAGCCGGCAGAGCCCGCGTACATACCACTACAACACCCGACTGGTGTGTTTACAGCGTCCCGTATTCTGCCCGTGCATCGAAGAGTGGTTCCCGAAGTGTCAATATACGACGTCACAAGAGCCGCAGCGTCGTGCTGTCGGATGTCGCCATCCCTAGCAAATAAACGTAAAAATGCCGGCAAAAAAAGAAAAGCACGAGAGCGAACGCTAGCGTCGCTGTAGTCGCGGCGTCCGAACTTCCGGCAGCCCAAGCTTCCGTGGTCTGTCAAACTGGAGAGCAATCTGCACCGGACCAGGCGTCTGCCACATGCACCACCGCTGCTGGGACGCCGCCAGGATCGCGGCAGGCGACAGCGCGACACCTCTATGACGTCGCCAGGCAAAAATCGATGGACCCCTTTAATGGACGACCAGTCGAAAACGCGTTCCAGGCACCATATTACGACGAACGTAAAAGAAAGAAAAAGAAAATGGCTACCTCATTCGCATTCAAAACAGAACGAAGGAAACAACAAACAAAAAAAGCGACAAGGTCAGCTTATTTGAAACGTCACGGCCAATCAGGATAACGAATCGGGGTGACGTCAGGGCGGCCCCCTCGGAAAGCAACACGGCTCTTCCTGGTCCGTTTTCCGCGCTACAAACTAACAACAAGGAATAATAATAAAAAGAAAAAGGATACAAGAGGGTAGAGGTTTCCAACACTGCCATACTCCGTTCACGAAGCAAGCCGTGGAAAATCAGCCTGACGGATGGTGGTCCACGCTCTCGCACGCTCGCGATGGCGCCGAGAGCGGCCGAGAGCGCCCCCGAGCGGCGGCGGAGCCCAGCGGGACGTCGATTTTCCGGAAGAATCTCGGACGTCTGATGGATTTGTTCCGGATGCTCCGCAGGGACCGGCGTGGGGGTTGCCCCCCCTAACGACCCCGACCGGCCCCTGGGTTCCGGAGTGTCGGGGGAGAGAATTCGCCGGAGGCGATCCTCGATTTTTGTCATCAAAAAGAACCATGGCCCATGAACAGTCAAATTTGTTGCGTATATGCAGACTCTTGTACGATCCTCATTCCAAGTAAAATCAAATTACTTTTCATCGAGTACTTTCTGGACTGAGTTAAACGATTTCACTACATTTATTAGGAAGTAATCCCGAGATGTAGTTGTAGCTTGATTACGTTTGCCAAGTACTAAAATTCGAACCAAGCCTCCGACAGAAGAGTGGCTTACCAAAATTGGGGAATTTTTGGGGGAACCGTTTTTGCGCACCCGATACGCTACTATGGGTCCTAAGGTACGAACTGCGCATGTGCGAGTCGTCTGAGGTAGCGCATGCGCAGTAGTCTATTGCGGTAGCGCATGCGGTACTGCATGCGCACTTTTTTAAGGCAGGCTCTATGGCAGTTTTCGAACCGAGTTGTTCTAGTAACGTTGGGTGGAAGCGTCCTACAATGGCATCAGCATGCTCGCGCCGGTATAGATATGCCAGCAGCACTGACTTCGAAGGAGCTTTTATGGTGAAACAGACTGTTTGCATTAGTGTCTTCGAAGAGGGGACTTTGATGGACGTAAAAGGAAATATCTAAGTGTTCGCCGCGACTTCTGCAGCTTGCTCGCAAATAACAGCGAGCCGAAAAGAACAAAAAGAAAAACAAATTGTGGTCTGGAGTGCCGCTTCTTGCGCTTCAAAGACTGCTCAGTGCGCGGGTTATGCCATTTGACGACGAGCGCGTAGTACCAAATGACCACGCGAGTTCACGTAACCAGGTCCTCACTGAATAAAAACAAGGGGACATTTCTCTTACTCACCCGCCGTGATCTCGCACAACTGTGCAAGCCCTGCGTTAAACGCGCAAAGAAAAAAAGAAAGAAGGACGTTAGAATGAAAGGACAGAAATCAGGAGAACAAAAAAAAATAAAAAAATATTGTATGCAGAGCGAAAGATACCCCAAACGGGTACAAAATCGTTAATAATATCAAAACAAGTTATTAAAGTTTGGGCGCACACGAGCTGGAGAAGTCTGTGACAAAAAAACCCCGAGACTGGGGGCAGAACGTATATCTTTTTCCCCAATCCCAAAAGTTTTTCTCTTGAGAGAAAAAATAATATATATATATATATATATATATATATATATATATATGTATATATATATATATATATATATATATATATATATATATGTATATGTGTGTGTGTCTATGGTGTGTTGTCTAATAAATTATAACTAAAACAAGAAAAAAATATAATAAAGCACTTCCCAAAGTCAGCATACATCCATCCGAGTAAGCACTTTCTTTCATCGGAGCGAGTGTTCCCAGCTAAAAGTTGCCGCGAAAACTGCGTTAAATAAATAAAATATATTGGGCGAAGTTCGTGCTTTTTAATGTCGACTTTACATTCCACGTTTATCTTGGACTTGGAGCCGCAAGGCGCGAGGAGTACTTTTGGCGCAGCAAGTTTCGACGTCAGAACCAAATAATCCGCACACTGACTGGCACGCAGAATCTCGGACTCCTTACACTTGCAATCCCTACATACGAGGAACAAAACTAAAGCACACACCTTGAACAAAGGCAAAAGGTCTCAGGAACAATATCCCATCACGCGATTATAAAATGCTGGCTAGGTTATGCGGGACGGGAATCTAAAACAGCGTGCTCCGCTCTTTTCATAAGTGAAAAAAAAAAAAATATCGGCAAAACGCTTTTTTTTACATTTTTCGGTAAAACAAAAATAAACTGGCAAGAAACCTTAGCGGCATGCACGGCTTACCTGGTAAGTTCTCCTCTCCTCTCTCTCGCTCACTGTCCGAGTTTCATACTTTCATTCTTATCATCATTAGCGAAGCAATCACAATTCCTAACAACATTTTCCTACTTGATAAAAAGTAGGTCGAAAAACAAAAATAATATAGAAAACACACAGAAAAAAAAAAACAGGAATGTTTTTAATAGGAAGAAAGCAGTTGAGAAAGATTTCCACGCTTGGCTCTGTTCGCAATGGCACACGGCAAGCTTTACTTCCGCGCCAGGGAGCTCGAAAGGCCCCGTATGTTTCTCGGAAAACAACCCCCCGCCACGTCGCACTCATTTTTGTCTTCTTTTTTTCATATATATTTGATGACAAGCTTCTGACACGCACTAAAGCGGTTTCATTTAATACTTCAAGTGTTGGAAAATGAATTTAAAAAAAATAAATAAAAATAATGTAACGGATTGAGACGTTCCACCATAAGGAGGTCACTCGAAAGTGTATATACAACGTGAACGTATAGAACAGAGCATAGTTCGCAAAAACGAGAAATTAGGTTGTTGTTTTTTCGTCTGCAGAAAATGCAGTTGGTTGGAAATGACTCGTGGTATACAAGCAAAGTTACGCTACCTTGTCTCCCCTCTGCACTTTCCTAACGCGTTCGAGCGCCGAACGCCGGACGGACAGCGTTCCGCGTCCCCTCGCGCGCTCTCTCCCCCTCCTCTCACAAAAAAAAAAATAAATAAGGGATGTTATACATAAAAGGGGCTGCTGCTGTAGCTGTAGATGACATATTTAGTCAGCGCGTACGAACCTCTAACCTGGGGTATTTATAACGTGCACCACGCAGTCGTGATACACGACCGCACGCCGGTATGCGATCCTCATCCAGATCGAAACTGTGAGATGGATATATCCCTGATTCGCTGCGCGAGCTTTCGCTCCACGTGCGCTCCTATCTGTCATTCTGAGCTTGTCAGTGACTTATATAGTTGCGCATATACCATCCTCCAGGAGGCGCAAGTCGCCGCCCAATTCAAACGGGGTCCACCGTACCTATTAGTCCATCTACTAATTACAATTAGTCCATCTCTCGCTAGTCATTCCTTAAACATTCTATATTTTGTTTGTGTGTCCTTTTCTCGATACGCGCCACTGCATGTACAGCCTGTACCTAGGCGTCGTGACGTCATTTCCGGAGCCACGTGTACCATAGGACGCGACTGATCTCTGTTGTGCAGTGACTCAGCGTATATTAACAACGACAACGAAAGACACTCAGCTCGTGTGCTGCCGGAAATAAGGCAGAGAAAAAATAAAAGCGCAAATTTGAGGACTTATAAATATTTGACCACATATAATCTAAAGACGCCACGAACAGTAGAAGGAAAAAAAAAAAACGAGAAAGACTTCGTGTTAATGAGGCTTCGAAGCGCTCATGCGGTTTTTGTAATTCGGGCGCGATGGTCCTCACAAAACGTGAAAAATGAGAGCGGCCTCGACTTTATTGCTGTACGTGTTTATACTGCTTTACTGAATAATAATGGAACAAAACAAAAGAACGCGGTTTAAGTTTCCTTAAATCTTTTATCATTTATGAGTAAAAAAAAAAAGAGTAAAGTAAAGCAACTGAAGCGGAAAACGTTTTCTGTGTCAACTCTCACACGAAAAAAACAACCAAAAATAACTTAGTAACGCTTTGTCTTATGTGTTTTTTGTTTTTGTTTTTCTTTGAAGTTCGTCCGAGTTCTTAGTCGTTAAACTTTTGGGAAACACTTCTGACAGGAAATGACTTGACAGCGCGGTACACCGCTTTTAATCACCGACTCTTTTTTTTTGTAATATAATTTATTTGTTTATTGAGCAGTGGTTCACTGACCGTGTATATTTTGTTTTGAAAAATAAAACAAAACGAAACTCGTAACCATTGCGTGACATTTCCCAAAGAACACAGAAATACGAAAAGAAGAAGAAATAATAATACTTAAAATCTTTATTTTCACGTTAAAGCCAGAAATTTCGTACAGCAAACAATTTCGTTCCACATAAAAAGTACAATACCGCATTTACAACAACAAAAAAGAAAAACACTCCGGAAATAGCCCCTAAATTATTAAAAATTCAAAGTTGTAGTTTGCAACATCTTCAAAAACCCGAGTCTGGAAAACAAAAATGTAGACAAAACACAGGCCTCACTTATACTGCATCTCATGAGTTTCGTGCAGCAGAGGCAAAAGCACAGGCGCGAGGGCCTGACTTTCATATTTGCTTTCCTTTCACGAGCACTCGCGAAAAAGAAAGCACATCTGAAAGCCACGTGCCCGCGCCAATGCCTTTGCCTTTGCCACACAACTCCTGAGATAAGAGTATAGTGGATTCTCAGATCTCGGGTGAAAGTCCGCCAACTCTTTTTTAGAGCGCAGCTCTCCAGGCGCCCGTTTCCGGCTTGAGCGGCGTCGGCGTCGGCGTAACCGCGCGGGCATTGCGGGTAAATTTTTCCCGAAAGAACCCGAGGTCCTCCCGGAAGGACCCTCGGGTTCCTTCGGGAGGGCCTCGGGAGCGTCGGGTTCTCTCGGGAGGACCTCAGGAGGACCTTGGGTTCCTGGCGGAGGACCTCGCGGAAGGATCTCGGGTTTCTTCGGGAGAACCTCGGGAGGACCTCGGGTTCCTTCGGGAGGACCTCGGGTTTCTTCGGGAGGACCTCCAGGTTCTTTCGGGAGGACCTCGGGAGGCCCTCGGGCTCCTTCGGGAGGACCTCGGGAGGCCCTCGGGTTCCTTCAGGAGGACCCTGGGGGGGTCACGTGACCTGGTCACGTGACCTCCCAGGCCCAGGTCACGCGGACCCCCAGGTCACCTGACGCTGGGGAGTCACGTGACGATGACGTCGTCAGTGACGTCATCAACGATGATGACGATGATGATACGGATGCCGATGACGTCATCAGTGCCGATGCCGATGGCGTCATCCAGTGACGTCACCGATGACGTCATCAGTGACGTCATCTGTGATGATGCCGATGACGCTGCGTGGATGCCGATGACCCTCATCAGTGACGTCACTGATGACGTCATCAGTGACGTCACTGATGACGTCATCGTCACGTGACACCCCCCCCCCCGAGATCACGTACCCTCCTCCCCCCGAGGTCACGGCGACAGCCCCTTCCGGGGTCATCTGACCCCCCGGCACCCCTCCCTACTCCTCAAGGAGCTGCGCTCTAATTCGGCGTTACAGGGAGTTGTAAACGGCTTTCATTTTTTAGAGCGCAGCTCTTAGGCGCCCGTTTCCGGCTTGAGCGGCGTCGCCGTCGCCGTCGCCGTCGCGTCGTCGCGCGTCGGCGTAACCGCGGTGACGTTTCGGCATGGTGACGTTTCGGCACCATGCCGAAACGTCCTCACGGGGTCACGTGACCCCCCTGAGGTCACGTGACCCCCCTTGACGTTTCGGTACCATCCGCGTCACCATGCCGAAACGTCCGCGAGGACGTTTCGGCACGGTGCCGAAACGTCACCATGCCGAAACGTCACGGGGTCACGTGGCCTCAGGGGGGTCACGTGGCCCCCTGAGGTGGGTCACGTGACCGCCGAAACGTCCGCGAGGACGTTTCGGCACGGTGCCGAAACGTCACGGGGGTCACGTGGCCTCGGGGGGTCACGTGGCCCCCTGAGGGGGTCCTGAGGTGGGTCACGTGACCGCCCTGAGGTCACGTGACCCCCGTGAGGTCACGTGACCCCTGTGAGATCACGAGGGTCACGCGACGTCACGAGGGTCAGGTGACCTCACGTTACGCCGACGTCGACACCGACGCCACTCGGAGGAAGGAGTAGCAGGCAGGATGAGGAGGTGAGGAGGAGGGAGGAAGGGTATACCCTCCCCTCAGTACCCTTCCCTACTCCTCCTCAAGAGCTGCGCTCTAATTCGGCGTTACAGGGAGTTGTAAACGGCTTTCATTTTTTCTACGCTCTTTTCTTTTTTCTATCTTCATCTTTTTTTATGCTACATGTTTGCGTGGTATAGCTGGAACGCTTTGAATTTGCAGGAAACTATTTCAACTACAAAATTTCGTTACGTGCATGCTCTAAAAAAAGGGGGATAGGTGACCGATTGAGCTAGCACACACCAGCTCGGAGCACGTGGAGCGAAAGCTGGCGCTGCAGAACCCAGCGATCCTGGGCTCTAAACCTCCCACCCCCGCCCAGTATCAATCTGGATGGGCACCGTACCGGCGTGCGGGTCGTGTATCACTACTGCGTGGTGCACGCCGACAATTGCGTAAATGCATCGCTAAAAAAATGGGGCTGTTAGGGTTTAAGCTGCACCGTGTAACACCGGAACAACTTAGTTCAGCTCAATGCCACTAAGGGAGATGCCAACGCTCTGCTGGCTTGATGACGGTTGAGAGCGCAAGTGTAACTAGGGCATACAAACACTATAATTGGATTCGACTCGCCCCCACCAGCACGACAAACACCGCGTTTGTTCCACAACACAACAAAAAGTAGATTTTGTTCTTCTGCCGACGCGAACAAGCTTCACCATCGTATCGCGTGTATGGAATCGTCACTTACTGGCGACCCTCGAGCGCAAGGAGAGTTAACACCTGTACAAATTTTAACGTAAAAAACTGTAAAAAAGAAAAAAAGTAGGTGCAAGTGTGGTTTGTCAGGGAGCGTTACTAATAACTAACCCACTTGATCTGGCGAGTTAAGGTCCTGGTAACTCATCGAAGATCACTTAATTTCTTATTTGATCAAAAGTACAAGTCGCAGAAGCAAAAAGCGTTGTTTTCTCTTCGCCTGCAAATCAAATTTTCTAAGAACTATTACGCCCTATCCGGAAAGCATGCCCAAAGTAATAGTTCTTGTTGTTGTGTTTGTGGAACGAGTTTAGTTGTATTCGGAATGTATGCGTGCCGCGCTGGATCAATGTTTCTCTGTCAGGCTACAGACCAAAAAAACCGTCTTTCGGAAACCAAAAAACGACTAAATCCCTTTCAACCATTGCATAAAAAAGAAAAAAAAAAATTTTAAATTATACAAAACAATAGCCGTTGATCCCTTCTGCTCAGATACCACTATACCTCTGTTCACCCCTGGCCGACAGCGCGTCGGAAGCTACGTGTTTGTTGGACCAGTGAGCTGTCTATCTTTCGCCACGTGACCAAGCTCTCACCCGTACCCGTGCCCAGAGAGGGGATCACGTAATGAAAGTGGAGGTTGCTGATTAGTCCGGCGAGGCGCGCAGATACCACCGCACTATCAGCTGAGGAGCGAACGGAGGCATACAGAGAGCAGCAGACGTCACTGTCATCTCCCCACTGTCAGCGCCACTCGGTGGCCATAACTGTCAACCGCCCGCACCCAACATGGCGTCCTCCCCGGACGCCACTAAGTGACTCGGTCCATCCATAGTGCGGCATACACCGGAGATATACAGCTTCCAACCCACGGGCAGATGGACGCGTACGCGGCGACGCCTCTCCATCCATAAGCATAGCTTTCAGGGAGTGGGCGGACATGTTTGAAAGGGTGCTTTCGGGTGCGCTGCACGTTCCGGCGTTGGCCCGGGGAAAACGACTCCGACTGTCTCATTATTATTATTCTTGCTTGAAAAAGATAACTGTCCCAGTGTTCTTTTCTTTTTATTTTTTTATTGAAGCAGGCGGATCGGAGTGACCCCCCCTCATCGACCCCAGGGGCGCGACATTTTTAAAAAGGGGCGCTTCAGGCAACCTAGATGCTTTAAGCGCTCCAATATATCAAGTGCTCGGGAAATTGCCTCGTATTACAGGATGATGTACGTGACACCGACTAACAATAAGGTGAAAAGGTACGACAGTAAAGCACAGAGCGTCATGAGCTTGTTTAAAGCCGCGGTCACTGATAAGGCCATATGCAAAATTTCCGCCAGCTATCGTGGTCCTGCCATTCAAAACCACCATATTGTTGTTGTTGTTGTTTTTTTCAAATCTTTTAGCTGTGGACGATGCGCATCTGCATTTAACTCGGTTTCCACGATAGCAGACGACGCGGCTTGCAGGCCTGCGTTCGTCGGCAGTTGCCTGGGCAGAAGTAGAGGAAAATCAAGACGCCGGTATCTTTACGTAACGTAAAGGGGATAATGGTGCGTGGATAACATCAGCATAACATCCACTTCAACCGAATAAGGCGTGTTTTCAGAGCTCTGCTGGAACCTTGCGGCGGCAGTCGCGCACCGTACGACGAAACCGTCCTGATCCGACGTCCGACCACGGCAACAGCGACGGCCGGAGGCGAGGGTTTTCAACGCCTCCGGTGCTACGAAAACCCTCTCCCCCCAAGGTCAATTCCGGCAGGTCCGTACGTCGGATCGGACGGTTTCGTCGTACGTGTGTTTCGGCAGCTTTAAGTTTGCTATTTGAAATTTTCGGGCAACGCTGCCTACATTGCGTTTTTTGGTTCTCAATATATTGTCTCTGCATAAACTGGAGATTTTAGTGCATTTAACTAAACGCAACAAAACGAGGTCTTAAAATTTATTACAGGCACTAATTATTGGTCTTTAGAGAATGAAAGAAAATAGTATTGCAGGTAACACCCGATTTCCCGTTGACTTTTCAAAAAAAAATTTTTAAAAATCTCATAAAGTATTTTTTCTTTCAGAGCTCCTATTGGACTCAAAATGGCGTCTTTTAATATTTGTATTTTAATGTAAGGTAGCATATTATCAAGTAATTAGTCGTCACCTTGATTTGCGTGATAAGCAACCTTTTTCCTTTACAATATTTTTCTTAACTACATACGTTTTTTAAGCAAATTCCAGAGATTGAGAGCATATCAGCAAAAATAAAATGTTTTTTCTTTCGTACCCTAATTTTCCTGGGAGTTCAGTAGCTTCTTTATAAAAAAAAAATCAATGACAATTACAATTACTCTTGCAAAAGTACCTAATTAGTGTACACAAAATTGAACGAAGTACAATAGATA
>JAZHYW010023908.1:0-61945 GCA_037355805.1 Ixodes ricinus
TTGTTCTTTGTGTGCTGTTCCTCTGAGTGGGAGCTTCTGTTATCTACTTACTAAAAATTAAAAAAAAAGATTACAATTTTCCTTTGTACGTTGATCGACTGAGTTATTTGTGGGCACAATGAGAATGTATGCGAAAATGTGTGTTTGACAATTAGGTGAGCTTGCGATGTGGCACCCTCATACCGTGTCTGAAGTGGTCAGGTCATGGTTGCCTGGGGAATCGAAATTGAGACATTATGGTTTGCCGGTGACAATTCACACCTAAAACATTAAGGTTTTTTTTTTGACGTAGTCATGTCTATGGTAGAACATGGCTAAAACGTATATGCAGAGATGCTCTAACAACAACGCCCCGGACGTCTCTTTCAAAATTAGCAGGGCGTCATAACTTTCATCTTCCTCTGATTGCCCTATATCTTAAGAAGAGAATTACTAACTACATCAAGTATCCCGAAACGGCGCCGACAAAATGCATACGGTTGAATAAAAGTTTACTTGGTAAAATATTGGGACGCAAATACACACCAGCTTGCTGTATTAAAAAGTACAACTGTTTTTTGTTTTGTTTTTTCTGCTTCTTTTTCTTTGTAGTCACTGTGATATATTGTGTTGGGTGGTACTCAACTACCCAACAACAGTCTACAGCTAATGGTCGTCACACAACAGCCATATCAGTGTTCAAATATGGTGGAAACAATCCAATTATTTTGTTTCATTTGTTTTTTGTGCTCTGCTATTTTTATTCTAAAGTGCCCGTGAAATTATTTTAAAAAGTGTTTTTTTAGAATTCCTGAGAGTGTTGTTTACATAACCCGTGGAGGCAGCTCGACAGAGCTAGCTGTCTCGTTGTTTTTATATATGTATTTACATTGTTATTTATTAACACTATAATCATTTCACGCAATTTCTGCAGAAATGAAAATGCATAAGTCAGCATCAAACGTGATTAATTACGCATACACAGTTCACGCAACAAAAACATGTAGTAGAAAAAGTCCTACCACGTAAAATAGTTCGAGTAAAATATCCGTACATATAAAATACGACAAGCGCAAATGAAATACACCTCAGAGGGCGGTAAATAAAGTAGGAAATTCACTCTCTTAGAATCGTAAATGTTACTTGATATAAGCATCAGAAGAACAAGCCTCAAAGATCACCCTGGAATCGTTTGCGGTAAAGGGCCCCTAAAAAAGAAAAAAAATCGAACAAAGATGTCTTTTTAAACATTCTGAGTAGGACAGGGGTGTCAGTAAAAAGTAATTTTACGCGAAAAAACTTTTTGAGACAAATATTGACAGCGCGTAACGCGATTTTGTGGGTTGTCACCTCCTTTCCACTTGTCTTTCTCTCTGCATTTGAGGCGCGTGAAGGAGAGGTGGATCGGCTTGGCCATCACGTGGCGGTGGGGAGAGTGTATGACCATCTCGTTCAGGTGGAAAGAGGGTATGACCATTCCGTGACGTCATGGACTTTGCGCGCAGAATTTAAAACAAATCTCGCGCCGTCAATATTGCTCTAATTATTTTTTCGCGTAAAGTTAATTCTCGACACGCGTACCCCAACCAAACTGTCTAAAAAAAATAGTTTTCTGTTTAAAGGGCAATTCCGCTCAATTCCCAAAAATTTAGGCTTACATGTGATTCCATTTCACAAAGCACTACTAAACAGCGCTACGTCTTCGAATTCGCGAAATGTGAAATATTATTTGTGTAATCTTAATTTAAACATCAGCTGATACCGAAACCGAAACTTCGGTTGCGTCAGGCAACATTGGCCTCGTGTTGTCAGAGTCATGGCCACGTCACGTCGAACCACGTGGTCTTGTGACGTTCGTGGGGGCGAGGAACAGGACACGCGACGCGGGCAGGTCGCTTCGGATGGCGTGGACGGTGATGGCCCGGGGAGAGGGGGAAGGGGAGAAGACGAAAGATGAGAGGGGGAGCGGAGAAACAGACCGATAAACGCGCAGGGCAGCGCAAACTAGCGCATCCGCGTTACGGTGATCACGTGGACGCCCTTGAGCCAACACCGGGAGGAGAAACTCATGACGTCATCGTTCAATTTCGCTCTGAGAAGTAAAAACAAACAAAACGCGAGAATGACGTAGTCATGCCTTTGGCGTAGTGGTTCAACGTTGGCCGCTCCAACTCCGTCGCATTGACTGCGCTGACGATTGCGCCTCACGTCGCACGCTAGAGTTGGCAGATTTCGGCGACTTGGCTCATTTGAAAGTTTGCTGGCCAGTTTATGAAATATATAGACGGAGATAGATCGTAATATTTGACATGGGGTCTTCCTATATGATACTGAACAGGGCTGCATAGTTTTCTAAATATAAAAAATGAAGCGGAGTTGCCCTTTAAGGTTTTCTTATGCAAACACTTACTCCCCTCGCTCCTCGCTCTTCTCTCCCCCTCCTCCTCCTCCCACTCGTCTACTTCTGACGCGTGATGCGGCATTTCCTGGGAAATGGCGGCGCCGGATTCCAACCGTGAAAGGATGGGAGGCCGGAAAGATGCGTAAGAGTTTAGGATAAAATAGCAATAAATCCGTTCTCTCCTATTTTGCTTCTTAAACGTCAATTATCTCCGTAGGTTGATACGCCACGTTGCGTGAAAACCTGGAACTAGTCCGCCGTGTCCCCCAAAAATGGTCCAGAGACTCGACGCGCGGTGGTCAAATGGGAGGAGAAACAATCCCCACCATAGCACCGCTTCTTGTAACGTTTGTAAAATATCTTATGACCAGTTCTCCATGGTGGTTAGCTAAACGACCGGCAAGCGAGAGGTTTGTTGGAGATTTTTTTATTACTTTTGAAGGACGATTTATCTCCATTAAATGTTGACTACAACAACGTAAGGACCTTGCTGAATCCCCAGCTTCGTGATTTCCATCGAACTTCGTCGTCCCATAAATTTTGACATGAGCAGGTTCGAAAGACCTGCCGAAACAAAGCGACCGGAAGTATCTTGGAAGAAAAGACGCTGCTTTTGATTGTAAACAGTGAAAGGGTGCGTATACTAGGCTCGTTCTACTTACCTGCGCCTCCTGAACTGGTGCAGAAGAGGGTAGGGAGGTGTACTTCTGGTATGTGTAGTGATGTACTACAAGAAGTACACCACCCACACTTTTCTGCACCGGTGCAGAATGTGCAGGTTAATCGATCGAGCCTAATGGAATGTAAACGATAGTTTCCCATGGCTGTCGGCAAAAGAAACCCGAATATTCAGTTGCCATTTTGTAGCGTGAGCTACACTGGCCGAGGTTGAGCAGTTTCGCGTGGCTCGCATAAGGAGCTGTGCTCTGTGCTGCGCAAGCGCGAGGAGCGGCGAATTCACACGGCGCACAGCTGGCGGGGCGGAGCCGCCGTCGACGCGGGCTCCGCCAGCTCCGCCACCACCGCGCGCGCCTCGCCGGTCTGCGCAAGCGCGAGGAGCAGTGACGTCACACGGCGCACAGCTGGCGTGCCAGAGCCGTCGCCGCCGCGAGCTCCGCCGCCACCACGCGCGCATCGCCGGTCTTCGCATTCCAGAGGAGTGACGTCATAGCCGCGGCAGACGCACTGGCGCCGCCGCGTGCCCAGCTGTGTGCCTTCGTTGCGCAGTAATTAAGTCTGACGCTGCACCGGAGCTGCTTGATAGCGCCTCTCATTTTGTGCACATAAGCGCACGCTACGTATATCCTGGCATAGCCGAGCTAAGCCGCCGCAATTTTTTAAAGGAAATTTAAATTGAGAATCAACCACACATCGCTTACCTGACGATTTTGTTTCCCGATGCTTACAAGAGAAAGTGAGTAAGCGGCCCAAACACATGAAGTAAAATGAGGCAGAGAACTGTAGTCCGCAATGCGTATTGACTTGAATGCATAGTTCGAAACCAATTTCTACTAATGGATATACTCTATACTCGCATTCAGCTCAGGAACCGTAGTAAAAGAATCCAGCTGCTCACGGAACATAACTAATTAGTTTCCCCTTAATATTGTGTTGAATTTAGATATACCTACGTGCATCTTAGGTTTACTTTGCGTTAGTTTATCAACTTCGTACACGTTCCATGCGGCAAAGGCATCGTTTTTTCCTCCATACAACCAAATCTTGTACAGAAATGCTTTGAGCAGGGCATAAATAACGCAACAACTTCCTTTGTGTCACAACAAGTATACTTTTTTTTCTGTAAAATACTAAAAGGATGTAGTTAGACAGGCTACATCAGGCATAATTATTTTCTGATGAACTATAGAAATTTAGACACTCTAAGATTCCTGTTTTGACCAATAGGAGCGTGCTTGTAATGTTCGATATAAAAGGAAAGCAACAATAGAAGGAGGAGGGAGGGACACGTCATCAGGGTAAATAACGAACTCTACAACTAGAATTCGGAATTCATCACATTTTCACTGAGGAAGGGAAGTAATATTGAAGTTTGTTGGTGGGGCCGAGGTTTTAGATACATCAAACAAAACTATCCCTAAACATAAAAAATAAATCACGCACGGAAATTTAGTTGCTTGCAAATGCGTTCAACATAGTAATTCTGGGGGTCAATCGGCGGTTTCTCGCATTACTCATTAAGGTATTAGAGCGTTAATGACGAACGCGCGCGAAATATGATTCTACTGTTTTAGGGCAGTTGTACATGTGCGCAAACGCAGCAAGGAGTCACAGTGTGTAGTAAACGTTTTAGATTTTTTAATGCGAAAGCATTAACTGTCCCATGGACTGAAGCCGGCGTTGTCTTTGGCAGCAAAACGAGCCTTAAATTCCCATTTGATTCGACGCGTCATACCAGGTGCTCAAGGTCAAAGCGGACGCGCTTCAGAAATAAAACACAAAGAAAAGCACAGCGATGCAGATGCATCGTCACGAAGGCCGTGGAGCCGGCGGCGGGCGCCGCGCCAGCGCAGTGGGGGAGCGTGATGTCACCGCCGGAGCGCTGTATGAAAGAAATGAGACTTTTATAATTCTCTGTAATGCCGAATTAGAGCGCAGCTCTTGAGGAGGAGGAAGGGAGGGTATGGAGGGGAGGGTATGCTCCTCCTCCTCCTCCGTGCCTTCCCCTCCTCCTCCCCTGCTTCCCTCCCATTTAACGGAAAATTTTCGCTAAATTTCCCGCTAAATTTGGCGGAAAATTTAGCGAAAATTTTCCAGTTATATTTAGCGGGGAAACTCACCTGGTGCTGAGGTCACGGGATTCCAATGCCCAGGTTTGGGCAGAAATACTCAAACATGTATTTAGAAATACAAATACTGGGATACATTAAGTAAGTAGCTAAAATACAGATACTAAAATATATCTGTAAAAATGTATCGCGACGCGTATCGGAAATACATTTTAAATAAAGGCAAAGGGTTTTTGCAAATCCAAATACAGGAATACATTTTAGGGAGGGCAGAAATACAAATACAGAAATACTGATACTCCAATACATTTTTCAAATTTGTTTGAGACGACAAGTGAGATGAAGCTTGAAGTTTGAAGTGAAAGTTTTCGATCCCGAAATTACTTTCCCGTACGCTTGGCCCTTTGCCTTGAAGCTAGTGGATTCGGACGACGAGGAGTCTTCAATGTGCTCAAAGAAACGTTCCATCAAGGACTGACCTCGGTCCCTTCCCTGACATCCGGTCTGTCTGACGAGGGATGCGAAAAGACTTCGAGCATTAAATAAATTCTATGTCACCCTAAATCCTATCAAAACGTCACCACGCCCCTGTCCAATAAGGACGCTGCATGTGATCAACGTTGACAGGGCTGTCAACGTTGATCACATGACGTCACAGTAAATTAACTGGTTTTCTTTATTTGTAGGTGTAGCCTTCAACATGAAACTTTACCACTTTGCTGCATGAAAGGACAATATGTACTTTCTTTGTAGGTTTCTTCGTTAAAGATCGTGCAGGCAGTCGCATTTGGAATTTTGACGACTAGTGTACCACATGAAGCATCCTGGAACACATGTCTTATCTTCTGTTACGGTTGAAAAACGATACGGTGACATCCCTCTTGTTAAGGTCCTTTCTGCCGAACTTCCGCCACCGACGCATAGATTGCAGTCCTCAAGTTTCGCCTAGCATCATCAAAACAGAGACTTTGTGGATTGCGACCTGATATTGCCGGCATAGGCGAGAGCTCTCCGAGAAACAGCGCGCTCGAGACGAGTCGCAGGTATACGAAGTCTTGGTCGGCACAGCAAGGCAACGTCTGGCCTCCTTCCTGAGCTTCGGATCACCAGAGCAGCGGGTCACGTTCACGTCGGCATATGACGTACAGTTGAGCCGTGCAATATTACGGGCGCAGCCGCAGACGCATTCGAATATATGTTGAACTTCACTGCGTGAGTCATTCTACTATCTCAAGTCAACCACCGCCAGGCTCGTGCTGCAACTGTCTGTGACTCAGCTTTGCCGGCTGGGTGTACTTTGTACTCTACGGTTAGCAGCGTGCATTGAATGCCAGCAAACAATGACTCAAGAAATCCCTACCTAAGTACCTGCGGCAGATGATGCTCTGATGATGATGATGACGACGCGGCTTTTCCCTTTATACCGGGCGAGCTCGAAGACTCTTCGTGCCCTAGCCAAAAAAACCTTTAAGCTTCTGTTCTAAAGTTTCTTCCACCAGTGTTCCAGACGCGCTTTCCTCCTTCGCACGCACTGTACGGGAGAAATGTCATGCCTGTCTTCTGGAGGGTCGTCTGCTCCACCCGTACAGAGGTTGTCTGAGTCCACCATCGTATTAAAGGACCCATGAAACGAATTTCGGACTGCAATATATCAATCTATATTGGTATTTTTCTAATAGCACATCGTTCAGTGGGCCAAAAGAAAAAAAGTAGAAAGTCAAAAGCCTAACTTTCGGTAGGAAAATTTGAAAAAAAACAGCGGACTATTTCGTACCTCCTTCCCTTCGTAAGCTCGCTGCCTTTTCTCTGTGATACATCCGCGGACCCCGCAGCGCGTCATCGGGCCCATACGAACGTCACACGACACCGGAGCTCACTTAATCCCTTCACCCCTAAGCCGACATTGTGGTGGAAGCTACGCGCTTGCCGGACCAATCAGCCGCCTCCCTTTCATCATCTGACCTCATTCTCTGCGCGTGGGTATGCGCGAAAGAGCGTGATCACGTGGCAAAAGTGTGGCTTGCCCACGGAGCACGTAGCTTCCACAGCACTATCAGCTTCGGGGTGAACGGGGTGGGGAAATTAACTTTTGTCTGGATTTTGAGGGACGGCTAATCTTCTAGAGGGAGAATGGATGTGTCCGGATTAGACAAGCGAGAGTCCGAGCAAGAGGGGACTCCCCTTTCCGTCTTCTTGAACTGTTTGGTAGAATGCGCGATTTATGAGTTGAGGAGGAAAGCTAAACAGGAGAAAGCTGGAAAAGCGTTTCATGACTCCTTTAAAACCCAGTGCGCATGCTAGCATCGCCTCTGAGTGAAGCCAGCGATCGACTAGTGGGGTTGGCAGCAGGCACTCACAGTAGAGCACTAGGTGTTCAACTGTCTCAGGTTCTTCTCTGCAGACGCGGCACATCGTGGAAACCACCTTGAGGTCAAACCGCTCCCGGTAAATCAGACTCCACTCTGACTCCACTCTTGGCACGCCACCTGGGGCCCGAATCTAGACACTAGGCGAAAAAGTCGGCGAGAAATACGGCGGCTGTGATTGGTATGCGGCAATGTCAAGTGCGACCTCGGCCAATCGCAGCCGCCGAATTTCTCTCTGGCTTTTCGTCGTGTCCAGATTAGGGCCCCTGGTTCGAATCACCGACTACGCAACACTTCTCAGAAGAGAGCAGAGGACGCATAAAAAAATAGTTTGGGGAATCGGAAGGAACCTTCGTCAGCGTAGTAACAATGCCCCAGCATCTTTTTTATCCTGGTGCCCTCAGAAATAAAAGAAAAAAATGCGTTCGGCCTTGTGCATGTTTTTTTTTCCGTGGGGGGGGGGGGGGGTATTTGTCAAGATATGTGAGAAATACATTTCATCCTGATTGTATCGCGATACAAAGAAACATTCCAACTGTATTTCTATACAGGAATACAGATACGTGCTGGTGAAAGAAATGTATCGCGATACAGAAATACAGATACGAAACGTATTTCTGAAATACTGTTGCGATACATTTGTATCGCTATACTGCCCAACCCTGCGAACGTCCCTGCTAAATTTAGCAGGAAATATTTCCGCTAAATTTAGCGAAAAGATTTTTCCGCTAAATTTCACGTAACATCATATTAATTCACCTGACGCCACGTGTGACGTCACGAGGATAAAAGTTCCCCGCTAAACTTAGGGGAAAAATTTTCCCGGGTTGAGTGCCATCACGTGTGACGTCATTATGGGAAACTTCCCATAACGCAACGCGCGGTTACGCCGACGCCGACGGCGACGGCAACGGCGATGGCGATGCCGCTCAACCCGGGAACGGGCGTCTATGAGCTGCGCTCTGAAAGGAAGACGTGGCGCGCTGCTTCTAGGAATGCGCTGCTTGTAAGGAAAGACGAAAGCTTTCCTACACGCAAGCAGTTTTAAGTGTCTTTCCGAACCTTTTTATTCGATTCGCTCAGAATATTGAAAACAGATGAACAGTAATCGTTTGAACGTCCCGCTTCCGTGTTTTTTTTTCTTTTTTTGTATTTTTTTATTGGTTTGACTTATTGTTTCGGTGTGGCTGTCTATGCTTCTCGCTGAGCTCATTCGCATGAATTAAAACAGCCGCGGTATTTTTCCAGTGGCCGGTAACTCTGACATTTCAGGAGCGCTTGCCTGAGTTCAGAAATGTGCTACTGCACAGCTGTACGGAAAAAATACAGTTTAAACAATAGCGTTCTCAACTTTGCCAGAACAGCTAAGAGCGAGCGAAACCAGAAAGAAAAACACCATTTCTCTTGAGGAGGATATAATAGGCTATTTCTTGCACTTGCGAGACGCACTTCGCTGTCGACATATGTTCTTCTGCCTGGATTATCTCCCCCACATCGGAGACTTAGCACACAAGCAACCTTCATTTGCGGTGGTTGGTCACCCTGGAACGTAATCTTCATTTTTTAACAAACAGAAAGTAGCAGTAATATCCCGAGCGCGCTTCCCGCCACTGAAACTGGCAGCATGACTACACAAGCGATCGCCGCATTAAGGGCCGCCCACACAAGCGAGAAAACGCGCGCGGCGCGCCGATCGCGTTGAAAACGTGTTCCGCAAAATCGGTTGAGCGCGTGAAATCATGCGTTCGCTCGAAGGCTTCAAGAGTGCGCGAGGCCTCCTGTGCGGTCACGTGACATTCGACACGATCGGCGTGCCACGCGCGTTTTCTCGCTAGTGTGGGCGGCCCTTTAGAGCGCATTTGCGCCACGGCGCGACGCCACTACTGTCAATCCAGCGCGCCCCCTGGCCCAGCCGAACGGTTCTAAAGTGACTGACAAAGTGTGAACAGCAGGTCGTATCTTTCGAACGGCCGGCCGCGAGCAGGGGCTCGTGGCCTTTCGCCGCGCTCTCGCTTCGCGTGCACTCTCGTGGCTCACGAGACGTCGTTATGTATAAGCATAGCCTTCTTTATACTAACAAAGCCTGGCAGATCGCCACGAGAAGCGGCCGCCGAAATCGAAAAGGTGGCGCGGCAGACAACGGATGAGAGGAGAGCCACGTGACTGGCGCCCCGCTGCGGCGGGACGCCGAAACACACTTCTTCCGAGCGAACAACTGTGTTTTGGGTCCTCGCCGCTCCAAAAGCTGTGCGCTTTTGCTTCGCCGAGAACGGCTGCCTCTTCGTCACTCGAGCTGGAGCTAAGCTGGTATCTTCGTCGTTGTCACTGATTTCGCTGTCACTGCGTTTTATTAGAACTCCTGAAATTAACTGCAACGATGTCATCGCAGTAGTATGCTCGGTCGAGTCGGTCATGACGAGAGGAACGAAAGCAAGCTCAGTAAGAGGGCCCACCCAGCATCCGAAACAAAAAACCCGGAAAACTCCTTCACTCCCCTGCGGCAACGTTGATAACGAAACTTAAATGTTGCGAGTGACTACAGATCGTACTCATCCGGAAAAAGCTGCGCGGTTAACTACTCCGGACCGCTCGACGCGCTCTACCACTTTCCCACGGACCGGTTGGAGCCGCTAGGCGAGCACCCCACCGGCTCGAGATCTACAAGCGGCATACGGAGGGATTGCTCGCATCTCCCGAGGGGAACAAGAGTCCGCTCGGCGAGCGAGCGACACGCGCTCGCTATTTGCAAGTGGAAGGGGCCATAAGTTATATTGTCATTGCTTTTAGGAATATCTTCCGCACAATATAGGCATTTTCAATCCTCCCCCGTACAGGTAATTCAACTTAAACAGAGCTCACTCGCTCAGATTGCACCCTCAAAACACGCGCCGTTTTCGTTGGCAACAGGGGAAGCTCTGACGAAACATCAGGCCAAAAGAGTTACGACAGCTTTTGACCGCAGTCTCAGTAAAACAACCTCATTCTGAGAAAGAAAAAATTTACATTATAGAGGGAACCTCAGTTTCTCCACAATGATATTTAAACTCACCATCAACCATGTTGATCATGCCAGGAATTAGTCAACAACCGCGACTCTGACGTTATTATTTCCGATGTGACGTGACTGCATTGCCAGCCAAGCATAGCTGCAAAACTTGGCATGCAGATGCGCATAAATGTTCATAATTCATTTAACAAATATTGAGGCGCCTTTTAATGAAATATACAGGATATTTAACTACATCCAAGCCCCCTCTACGTGATCAGGTTTTCCGGATTTTACCGGATAATCCCTCCAAGGGTTAACGGAATATAGCCACTCACAGAGAAAAAGCTTCGGCAGCCTGCTGAATGAGTATAGACAGATATAACTGAACCGTTTCGAACGGAACGGTGTCTCATGGCACCACAAGGACGCGATACCTCGCTAGACACTGCCGGAAGCGCTGGATTAGCTGACGGATCGGATTCTGTCGCAGTTGTTATTGGTAGTTTGTGAGCTAGTTGTAATCTTATAGACGCAATAACTGGTTTGTAGAGCACCAAGCTGGCGTAGGTGACACACAATTTTTAAATTCGGAATAGCGACACGCGTGATTTGCTGGTTTAAGTAGCTCGCATCGGAATTTTCACCCTATACTGCGTCGCTCAAGAACCTACGTTTTGTTGATTTAAGGAATCCTTTAAAACTTCTCAATTCAGGATTGGTTTTAACCATCCGAGGCCTACGAGAACCGTGTTACCGTATTGGCAGCTTCCTTGAATATACACGATGTCTCTCCAGTATAATTAGATGTGCCAAATTATTCGAGATCTCGAATCCCAGGAACAATCATATCATTCGTGCAATCAGTGTTCAATTCTATTTCGGATTTGGAATACTCGCACACTCCTATTTAGTTCTGACTTTTTCTGTCATCATCGGATGTCTTCAATGACACTAATGTTACCGGGAACAGCGCAATTATGAAATTTAATCATCTTACAGAATTTTGTAATACAAATTGCAGCGCTCATTTATTTTTCCAAATAAAAAGGTTTGTAATTTAAGCTAAAAACACCAAAAGCAATCAACCACATCGTGGCGATAAACTCGTGGGGCGTTGTAAAATACGAGCATTGCAATAGGACGTTATTGTGCGAAAAATACTCTTTTTTGTCTAACGCACATACCACAAGTGGTTGTCCCGCCTAAAGTGAAAATGTACAAGATACCACACCACGCAAGTCAGCGTAGGTTACAAAAAGTTCGCGTGTCTTGTTGTCCAAATTTAATATTTAAAGAAATATATGATGCACAGAACATAATACACCGTGGCGTGCTGGTTGACTTGAATATTGATTCTACCTTCAAAGGTAGTCACGTAGTTTTAAACAAATATTATGGCAGTTCACTAACCCAAAATCTTTCGTTTTCTTTACCTTCAATAAAAATAGGTTTGGTGGATTGCTGTTCAATATCTGTTCGTTAAAGAATATTTTAATTTTTTTGTTAAACGACGACAGTGATTCATAGAGAACCATAAGTTCTCTTATTTTATTCGGGCATAGACGGACTAAATTCTCTCGCGTCTTTTTCATTTCGCCTTTTCCGTCCCAGGAAAAAGCATGCGCATCTTTTGGTGTTTCACCCAACTTCTCAAAGGTTTCTGTTTTGTGTGGCCCAATGGTTTACTGTTATGTCCCGAATATCAAGCTGATATCTAGAAAGGATTCTGGCCTCTTTTTCACCAGCTGCACTGCAATGAATTGCGTATCACCATGGGAATGAAAATGATATCAAGAACTTCGTTGTGAACGATAAATCTCCATCTACGTTTGTGTGCTACAGGCACCTTACACCGGAGGATTATGTGCCGGTATTAGTGGTGCAAAACTATCAATAGTACTATCGATAGTAAAAAAGCTATCAATAGTACTATCGATAGTCGACTACCGAAAAACTATCGATAGTCGAGTGTCGAAAAACTATGGATAGTACAAGTGATAGTCGGCTATCATAAGCTATAAATAGTATCATCAATTGTCGGCTATTAAAAAATTATCGTTAATCGACTATCAAAAAACTATGCATAGTTGACTATTGTAAACCTATCGATAGTACGGTCGACGGTTTTCTATCGATAGTTTCGCGACACTAGTAGTTTGCGTCGCTCCCTCCTCTTTTTTCTCGCTTTCTTTTTTCAAATGGGATACCAACTAGCCCACGCACTTCATCCCAACTTTGGTTCAACTCTCAGTGATGACGAAGACGGGAGTTTGGGCGAAGAGAGGAGGAAGGGAGGCAAGCGGCGGTGCGGCAACTGTGTTCGCTCCGCACGCGAATACTACTACAAACTAGTGGTTCAAAATTATTGATAGTACTATCGATACTATCGATAGTACTATCAATAGTTTTGAACCACTAGTTTGTGCCAGAAATTTGACCATTGATAGTAAATAGTAGATAGTGCCAATAGCCAGAAATCTGAATATTGAGAGTAAAAATACTATCGATAGTCGAACATCGAAAAACTATCAGTAGTACTATTGATAGTTGACTACCGAAAAACTGTCAATTGTACTATCGATAGTCGACTATCTATAGCTATGCGACACTATCGATAGTATCGATAGCCAATTTATCGATAATTTTGCATCACTAACCGGTATAGCGTGTAAAGAAGCTTGTCCTTGTAGTCGTTCGCACGGTGTTCAATGTGTATTCGAAGGACTTAACCCCTCCACTAAAGAAAAGCCAAATAGAACCCGTTTTGAGGCATTCGGCATCTGCGCCGAAGTAGAAAGCGGAAGGCAGATGTGTTGGCTCGTGCCTAGAGTATTACAAGCAGACCGACCAAGATGGACCAGACGGCTCTAAAGCACGCGCTCCGGTACCCTTGACTTTATATCTAACGTCTTCTGGAATAAGTGGTGTGTAAAGCCAAGCCCGAGGCTTGGTCCCGGTGCGTGTGGATGCCACATGGTGGCGCCTTTGAGATGGGTGCTGTAGACGTCTCGGGAAACGCAGAGAGCAAAAGCGCGGCGGCTGTTATTGCTTGTACGTAAGTTTGGTAGCTTTTGTTTACATTGTTCTACCTAGCATTTGGCCCAATATTTTTCTTAAGTACTATCAACGTCGCACTTTTGCTTTATTTTTTTAAACAACAACAGCGGTTTCCACTTTATTAGAGCGAGTCGGTGCATAGATGTACCCACCTGTCGTCAAAATGCCTTTCGCACATGGCGAAGTTTTCTTCGCGAGGCTTGTCCGCTTTGCGGATCGTGCGGGCCCACTTCTGAAACCCGTCGAGGTTTCTCGGAGTTCAAAAAGAAATAGCTTATCCCTACACCACTTGTATCCTCCATCGCACCCCGGCACGAAATAGCAGCGTTGCGTTTTCCCAATTTTCTTTGAAGGCATGGCATACAACCACGAGAAAGCCGAGTAAGCACCGATGCGACCGTAAGCCTGACAGCTTCAGGAGCAGCGGATAAGGGGTTTTAGATTGGTGCTAGAAGGAATAAGGTTTTCTAGTACACGCTACCGCGTAGCAACTCAGCCGCGTACGGCGCCCGTAGGTACAGCGCGAAATTTAACCTTAAAGGGATGGTGAACCGAAATTTGAATTTCAGAAAAACAATGCAGGAGATGTAGGCGGGACGCTACAATCCCTACAACACTACTCGTAAGGCGATATCTCGAATGGACGGCCATATTTTGAGAAAAAGAGGTCGAAATTGAGCAAGGCCGACGAGGCGCGTGACGTCAACGTACCTGGTTTCCTCCTCTCTTCGCTTCGCCCCCTCAAGGCGGCGAAGCGGAGAAGACGCGAGGCCGTTCCCTCTCCTTCTTGGAGAAACATGACGTCAACAAACCTGTCTAATTCGCCTCCTTTTCTTGAAAAATACGGTCATCCGTTTGAGATGTCGCTGTATGAGTAATGTTTTGGTGTTTGTAGCATCCCGTTGCACGCTTTTACCGCGTGTTTTGTGGAATCCAGGTTTCGGTTCAGCATCCCTTTAAAGCCGGGGTCACACTGCTCATACATCATACAAATTATACAATGTCTGCGACCTACACTGTACTTAACAACGGTCTGCTCACACGTCGCATACATTCCGCATACCCTTTCACACTGGTTAGTCACTAGCTGCGTCCGATTTACTTGCACCTCCTGCACCGGTGTAGAAAGGCTAGGGCAGTTTACTTCCGGTATGTGTATTGAGACACGAGCGGAAGTCCACCACCCTACACGCTTCCACCGATGCAGGAAGTGCAAGCAAATTGAACGCAGCTACTGTATAAGACATGTCTTCGAACACTGCTCCTTCAGACATGCCTCATACTACAGAGTTATTACAATGTACGGTAAAAGGTTTAACTGGCACTAGTGTCTATGCGACTTCGTGACGCAAATTGAAGCAGACAGCAGCAAGTCTACTTTTCCGGGTGCTCCTGTGCATTCCTATGGGAAAACGCGCGTAAATTGTTTCGATTCGCTGGAAAATACCACAAAGCACTTTTCTTTATTGGATCGTACCAAATAGTGTGTACCTTTATTAACATTGTAAAAGTGTGATTGCATTAGTTAGCGCATTTTTCTTCATCGACGAACGATGTTTAACTTCGCTCTATTTCAAGCCCAAATCTCTGTTTCAAAACAGGTATGTAAAACGAGCGACGATTTTAAGCAAAATAACAGTCGAAAGGAATGTGGAATGTGTTCAAGGTTCGTCAGCATTCCGGTGACGGTTATATATTGCTAAGATGCCAGTCCTGTCACCATACGAAGATGACCCCGTCGTACATTGGTGAAAACATTCAAAACCAGAAGAATAAAGTACGTGGGCTATGAGAGGCGTCTATTGTTACTATTTTTTTGCCGGGCAGCTTTTATTGGGCACTTGTTCTCAAATAGTTTGAGCGTGCAGGTGATGTTTTGAATGTAAAACAAGAAACTTCGCACAGAAGCAGTACTTATTTCTTGCAAATCGGACTATATTGCGTGGCTTTTAATTTACTTTGATCGTACATGCACAGAAAGTTCCTTATCTAGTGTTACTGCGTAAATCTTGCTGTCTTTTTTGGCTTTCCAGATGTACTTCGTTCGTTTGGCACGTATATCCGTCATGCTGTAAAGCGCCGGCGTCGTGTTCGCGCTAACAGTGTCCGTCTGTGCACATAAAAACTTGGCGAAGCCGTTTTAGCTCCGTTTTTAATGCAATGAATTTTAAAAGAAAAACGCCGTAACTGACCTATTATTTCATCTGCCTGACTGAAAAATGTACTAAGCTCCAAGTACGTACAAATTATTTGTGATTTTAGATCTTATAATCAAGCGCAGGGAGAAAATGCACTTACTTTTTCCCATAGAAATGCCTTACCGAAAGTCAATTTTCGACTGATTGCTGTGTGCGTCAACTTGTGACAGCACACTAGCGCCAGTTGAATCTCTAGCGTACATCATAATAACTCTATGCATGATACTACTGATCTCTAAACCGAGGTAGAGGGGCTTAGAGCAATAAACTGGTATCCCGTTCACCAGGCAAAAGTGACCCCCACATTGCTGCCGCCATGATGCACAATTTTGACAAAAAGATACTTGACCGCACCAAATCCTGAGGCTTTTAGGCAAAACTGAGCCGAGATTTATACTGCGATTACTGTAAAAAAATATGATAAACTATTTTTTCAGTACTGTTAGCCCCAGAGATCAGTATCTAGTTAAAATAAAAAGCCAAAATACAGCACCGCGGCTCCTGGCATCTATCAGGGGCATTGCAAAGCTGCCCGATTTTTTGTCGTAAAAGCCTATTTTAGAATTCAAACAAACAAAACCTCGTAAGCATGCCCCGATCGAAAAGACCATAAGATTTCCTGATGGACCATCAGACTTTCTTGATGGTCCATCAGACTTTTTGATGGTCCATCAGGCTTCCTGATGGACGATCAAGAAAGTTTGATGGACCATCAGACTTTCCTGATGGACCATCAGACTTTCCTGGTGGACCATCAGGCTTTCCTGATGCACCATCAGACTTTCCTGATGGACGATCAAACTTTCCTGATGGACCACCAGACCTTTTTGATAGTCCATCAGGCTTCCTGATGGACCATTAAGAAATTCTGATGAACCATTAAGAAAGTCTTATGGACCATCAGTGCGTTCGTTTCGATGGTCCGTCAGATGTTCCTCACGGTGCCTAATGGTCTGTCGGACATTCTTGATGGGCCATCAGAGGTGGTTTGATGGTCCGTCAGAAGTTTTTCACTTCGGGTCCATCAAAAGCGTCTGATTGCCCGGCCGTCAGGACTTTTTTGTACAGAATGTTTATCAATTGATTAATTGATTGCTCATGGTATTCTGGCGGCGCCGTCAGAGGCATTCAATAACATTTTATGTCATTGAACTACAAAAGAAATTCAAGTGTTCCAGGTGTGGCCGGGAGCACAAGCGACGTAGCTGTCCCGCCTACGGGAAGACCTGCAGGGCATGTCAAGCGAAAAACCACTTCGCAGCCTGCTGTAAAAAACGTCCGAAGTCGGTGAATTGAAAGACGAAGACGACGACTTCGAAATTTTGGACGTAGAGGTTGACAGCCTCAGGAGCCATCGAGACTGGACTGTGAAGGCAGTCATTGCCGGCGAAGAAGTGGTATTTAAAGTTAATACGGGATCACAAGCGAACCTCCTTTCCTACTCAGTCTACAGAAGGATCATTGCCAGGGCCCCTCTTCACCAGAGCGGTTCCATCTTGCGGTCCTACAGCGGAGGTGTGGTCAAACACATGGGTGTCATTTACCAGCAGATGACCTTCGATAACCGATGCTGCAGCCTCGGTTTCTTCGTCGTAAAGAAAGGACGTCAGGCGCTACTAGTTTTCCAGGCAAGCGGAAGCCTTGGGCTGGTCGCTCGCAACGTGGCATCTAACAACGAACAGCTCTGAGCAAATGCTGGAGGAATTTAGCGACCTGTTTAAAGGCACAGGGTGTGTCCAATGCCGATACAAGATGGTGCTACGCGACGGCTCAACCCCAGCTGTCCACGCGGCTCGACGCGTTCCTCTGGCCTTACGAGAACAGCTGCATGGCGAGCTGAAGAGAATGGAGCAGGCTGCCATAATAAGAAAAGTCAACGCGCCAACGAACTGGGTAAGTCCGCTCGTGATTGTTAAAAAAATACAGAAAACTTAGTTTGCTTGGATCCAAGTGAGTGGGCTCGGGAGCAGTGACGACAACATGGCTCTCATACCGTGTTTCTGCGTTTCGCAGGAAATCCTGGCGTTTTCCTGCTCTGGTTTTTACCCTCGGCTTCTGCTTCGACCGGGATCTCAGTTCCGCTGATGTCATCGTCTGAGAGCAGCCACGTGTGCCTCTTCAGCTGCATCACCTTGGATCGGCCGTCTCGGATACTCCCAATCTTCAGCACAATGGCGTCAGCAACAGCGACATCAGTTCCCGTCCCCTACTTAAACAGCATGCTACGCTAACACTAATCCCGTGGGCTCGGGAGCAGTGACGACGACATGGCTCTCATGCCGCGTTTCTGCGTTTCGCAGGAAATCCTGGCGTTTTCCTGCTCTGGTTTTTACCCTCGGCTTCTGCTTCGACCGGGATCTCAGTTCCGCTGATGTCATCGTCTGAGAGCAGCAGCCACGTGTGCCTCTTCAGCTGCATCACCTTGGATCGGCCGTCTCGGATACTCCCAATCTTCGGCACAACGGCGTCAGCAAGAGCAACATCAGTTCCCGTCCCGGTTCCCGTCCCGGACATCAGTTCCCGTCCCGGGAGCAGTGACGACGACATGGCTCTCATGCCGCGTTTCTGCGTTTCGCAGGAAATCCTGGCGTTTTAGAGCGCGGCTCTTAGGCGCCTGTTTCCGGCTTGAGCGGCGTCGCCGTCGCCGTCGGCGTAACCGCGCGGTGCATTATGGGTAATATTTCCCGAAGGAACCCGAGGTCCTCCCGAAGGACCTCGGGTTCCTTCGGGAGGACCTCGGGAGGATTTCGGGTTCCTTCGGGAGGACCTCGGGAGGACCTCGGGTTCCTTCGGGAGGACCTTCGGGAGGACCTTGGGTTCCTTCGGGAGGATCTCGGGTTCCTTCAGGAGGACCTCGGGTTCGTTCGGGAGGACCTCGGGACGATCTCGGGTTCCTTCGGGAGGACCTCGGGAGGACCTCGGGTTCCTTCGGGAGGACCTCGGGAGTACCTCGGGTTCCTTCGGGAGGTCCTCGGGTGGACCTCGGGTTTCTTCGGGAGGACCTCGGGTACCTTCGGTGACCTCGAGGAGGAGGGGGTCACGTGACCCCCAGGAGGTCACCGTGACCCCCGAGGTCCCCCGAGGACCTCGGGAGGACCTCGGATTCCTTCAGGAGGACGTCGGGTACCTTCGGGAGGACCTCGGAAGGGGGGTCACGTGACCCCCATCCCCGGAGTCACGTGACCCCACCCCCGCCCCGAGGTCACGTGATACCCCTACGAGGTCACGTGACCCCCACGAGGTCACGTGACCCCCACGAGGTCACGTGACCCCCTCCCCGAGGTCACGTGACGCCCCTCCTCGAGGTCACATGACCCCTCCTCAGTACCCTTCCCTACTCCTCCTCAAGAGCTGCGCTCTAAATCGGCGTTACAGGGAGTTGTAAACGGCTTTCACTTTTAGAGCGCAGCTCTTAGGCGCCCGTTTCCGGCTGGGCGGCGTCACCGTTGCCGTCGCCGTCGGCGTAACCGCGCGGTGCATCATGGGAAATATCCCATAATGCACCACGCGGAAAGGAGGAGGAGAGGAGGAGGGGAGAAGGAAGGAGGAGGGGGAGGGGAAGAAGTAAGGAGGAGGGGGAGGAAGGGGAGGAGGAAGGAGGAGGAGGGAGAAGGAAGTGTATGAGGAAGGAGGTGAAGGAGGAAGAGGGGGAAGGAGGAGGAGGAGGAGGGGGAGGAGAAGGAAGGGGAGGACGAAGGGAGGGAGGGAGGATGAGGATGGGTGGAGGGGTATTTGGTAGGATGAGGAGTTGAGGAGGAGGGAGGAGGAGTTTACCCTCCCCTCAGTACAATTCCCTCCTCCTCCTCAAGAGCTGCGCTCTAGTTCGGCGTTACAGGGAGTTGTGAACGGCTTTCATTTTTTCTTGCTCTGGTTTTTACCCTCGGCTTCTGCTTCGACCGGGATCTCAGTTCCGCTGATGTCATCCTCTGAGAGCAGCAGCCACGTGGGCCTCTTCAGCTGCATCACCTTGCATCGGCCGTCTCGGATACTCCCAATCTTCGGCACAACGGCGGCAGCAAGAGCGACATCAGTTCCCGTCCCGGTTCCCGTCCCGGACATCAGTTCCCGTCCCGGGAGCAGTGACGACGACATGGCTCTCATGCCGCGTTTCTGCGTTTCGCAGGAAATCCTGGCGTTTTAGAGCGCAGCTCTTTAAGCGCGGTTCAAACAGGCCCGGAATACGGAACCCGGGCCAGCCCGTGAGCCGGAACCCGTAGTGACGTCAGCGCTCCCTCCGTACGGGCGGTGACGTAATTACGGCTTCCGCCATCCGGGTCAGGAGTTGAAAAATTTTCAACTTTTTCCTTCCCGGGTTGTGACGTAGGTTTCCGTATTTTCTCCGCGGCCAATCAGCGCGGCGCGCTTCCCTCCTCCGCCCTCCTTGCCACCGGCGTTCACGCGGTTCCGCGTGCGAATGCCTCAGATGCTCCGTGCTTGCTTGCGGGGATGGCTGCGACGGTGAACTTCTTGCCCGTCTCCGACGCGAGGAAGGCTGCGAAGAGTGCCGCTGCCGCGAAGAGGGCTGAAGTTGCCGCTGCGTTTGACGTACCCGAGAAAACCTATAAATTAATTCAGCTAGTTCAGCGGTACCCCTGGATCTACGACAGGTATCGTAGCGACCACAAGCACCAGGACAAGCGAAAGACCTCGATACTGCTTTTAATACTTTATTCACATGGTTTCGAAGACACGGGAGGTGGATGCAACCCGATGAAACGGCATCTTCAATGCAAATATGAGTGGCCTTCAGAAATGCCGTTTGTAGAGGCAGGCAGTGGTTGGCTTGCTGGCTGCAAAGAGACCGGAAAGGCAGTGGGATAAAATGGTGAACGACACCGGTACGCACTGAAGATGAGCTTTTAGGCAGTACTGTACGACCGCTAGCCTAGAATCTTTAACACCCGTCACGCAGTAGTGAAACACGAACGTCTGCTGTTACGATGCTCATCCAGATCGAAACGGGCCGGGGTGGGGATTGAACCCAAGATCCCTGGGTTCTGCAGCGCGAGCTTTCGTGCAGAATTCACTCACAAGCAGCTTGTAAGCACACATCCTAGCTAGCACAAAGGACAAGGAAGCACAACGGGCTTCCGTCATACATGCACTGAAGGGAGCACAACATAGTAAACAGAGAGTGTGTCGTATCAGCTGCACATCTGCATACCATTGCTATTTTTTTATAGCACAGACGCAGTAAAATATGACAAGCGGGTGACTGTTACGAAAGCTTCTCTCGTGATCCTGCCGCGTTAAAAATGATATAAACGTGGTTCCACTGCGGGAGCGCACGCTCCACGTGAGTATTCCTGTGAGCGACGCGCGGGCCCACGTGGAACGCCACTTGATATATAACATGAAAATAATCCAAAATAAAAAGCAGCACACCCTACCTGGCTCGTGACATTCGGAAGCACTCGAAGAAGTCCCGGCCGTCGGGATCTTCGTACATCAGCCTCACGATGGTGGCATACTCGCCGAGCATTTTCCGAGACTTCCGGAGCTCGCGGACGGCCTTTCGCTTCTTTTTCTTCGCGCTCCGCAGGTACTGCTCACACGCAGCCACGAAAGTAGTCAGCCGACGCCAGTCGATAGTTCTTGCATATGCGACGTACCTCATCACACAAAGGTTCATAAGTGAGGCGAATCAAGCTTCGTAGTCGGGATCCTGCCGAGACGACGCCATCACGAAAAACAAACCGACGAAAACGAGGCACCAGTGCCGCTCTAGACGGAGCGCGAAGCGTGCCCGGCGCCCGGTGTGCCTGGCATCGCCTGCCTCGCCCGCGACGGCGACGACCAGCGACGACTCCGCTTGACGACAGCCGTTGATTGGTTGCCTGGGGAGCCGCCGTGGCGTCAGCTCCCGTATGCCGGGGCCCGTCCGCGCGCCGCTCAAACCAAACCGTGGCGTCGGCACCCGTAAACGGACGCCGGACGTGATTACGTCACTACGGGTTCCGGCTCACGGGCTGGCCCGGGTTCCGTAGTCCGGGCCTGTTTGAACCGCGCTTTAGGCGCCTGTTTCGGCTTGAGCGGCGTCGCCGTCGCCGTCGCCGTCGGCGTAACCGCGCGGTGCATTATGGGTAATATTTCCCGAAGGAACCCGAGGTCCTCCCGAAGGACCTCGGGTTCCTTCGGGAGGATCCTCAGGAGGATCTCGGGTTCCTTCGGGAGGACCTCGGAAGGACCTCGGGTTCCTTCGGGAGGACCTCGGGAGGACCTTGGGTTCCTTCGGGAGATCTCGGGTTCCTTCAGGAGGACCTCGGGTTCCTTCGGGAGGACCTCGAGACGATCTCGGGTTCCTTCGGGAGGTCCTCGGGTGGACCTCGGGTTCCTTCGGGAGGACCTCGGGTACCTTCGGTGACCTCGCGGAGGGGGGGGGTCACGTGACCCCCCGAGGTCACGTGACCCCCCCCCCGTGGTCCCCCGAGGACCTCGGGAGGGACCTCGGATTCCTTCAGGAGGACGTCGGGTACCTTCGGGAGGACCTCGAGTTCTTTCGGGAGGACCTCGGAAAGGGGTCCACGGGACCCCCCATCCCCAAGGTCACATGACCCCCACCTCCGGCCCCGAGATCACGTGATACCCCCGAGGTCACGTGACACCCATGATGTCACGTGACCCCCTCCCGAGGTCACGTGATGCCCCTCCTCGAGGTCACATGACCCCCATCAGTACCCTTCCCTACTCCTCCTCAAGAGCTGGCGCTCTAAATCGGCGTTACAGGGAGTTGTAAGCGGCTTTCACTTTCCTGCTCTGGTTTTTACCCTCGGCTTCTGCTTCGACCGGGATCTCGGTTCCGCTGATGTCATCGTCTGAGAGCAGCAGCCACGTGTGCCTCTTCAGCTGCATCACCTTGGATCGGCCGTCTCGGATACTCCCAATCTTCGGCACAACGGCGTCAGCAACAGCGACATCAGTTCCCGTCCCCTACTTAAACAGCATGCTACGCGAACACTACTCCAGTGGGCTCGGGAGCAGTGACGACGACATGGCTCTCATGCCGCGTTTCTGCGTTTCGCAGGAAATCCTGGCGTTTTTCCTGCTCTGGTTTTTACCCTCGGCTTCTGCTTCGACCGGGATCTCGGTTCCGCTGATGTCATCGTCTGAGAGCAGCAGCCACGTGTGCCTCTTCAGCTGCATCACCTTGGATCGGCCGTCTCGGATACTCCCAATCTTCGGCACAACGGCGTCAGCAACAGCGACATCAGTTCCCGTCCCCTACTTAAACAGCATGCTACGCGAACACTACTCCAGTGGGCTCGGGAGCAGTGACGACGACATGGCTCTCATGCCGCGTTTCTGCGTTTCGCAGGAAATCCTGGCGATTTTCCTGCTCTGGTTTTTACCCTCGGCTTCTGCTTCGACCGGGATCTCGGTTCCGCTGATGTCATCGTCTGAGAGCAGCAGCCACGTGTGCCTCTTCAGCTGCATCACCTTGGATCGGCCGTCTCGGATACTCCCAATCTTCGGCACAACGGCGTCAGCAACAGCGACATCAGTTCCCGTCCCCTACTTAAACAGCATGCTACGCGAACACTACTCCAGTGGGCTCGGGAGCAGTGACGACGACATGGCTCTCATGCCGCGTTTCTGCGTTTCGCAGGAAATCCTGGCGTTTTTCCTGCTCTGGTTTTTACCCTCGGCTTCTGCTTCGACCGGGATCTCGGTTCCGCTGATGTCATCGTCTGAGAGCAGCAGCCACGTGTGCCTCTTCAGCTGCATCACCTTGGATCGGCCGTCTCGGATACTCCCAATCTTCGGCACAACGGCGTCAGCAACAGCGACATCAGTTCCCGTCCCCTACTTAAACAGCATGCTACGCGAACACTACTCCAGTAGGCTCGGGAGCAGTGACGACGACATGGCTCTCATGCCGCGTTTCTGCGTTTCGCAGGAAATCCTGGCGTTTTTCCTGCTCTGGTTTTTACCCTCGGCTTCTGCTTCGACCGGGATCTCGGTTCCGCTGATGTCATCGTCTGAGAGCAGCAGCCACGTGTGCCTCTTCAGCTGCATCACCTTGGATCGGCCGTCTCGGATACTCCCAATCTTCGGCACAACGGCGTCAGCAACAGCGACATCAGTTCCCGTCCCCTGCTTAAACAGCATGCTACGCGAACACTACTCCAGTGGGCTCGGGAGCAGTGACGACGACATGGCTCTCATGCCGCGTTTCTGCGTTTCGCAGGAAATCCTGGCGTTTTTCCTGCTCTGGTTTTTACCCTCGGCTTCTGCTTCGACCGGGATCTCAGTTCCGCTGATGTCATCGTCTGAGAGCAGCAGCCACGTGTGCCTCTTCAGCTGCATCACCTTGGATCGGCCGTCTCGGATACTCCCAATCTTCGGCACAACGGCGTCAGCAACAGCGACATCAGTTCCCGTCCCCTACTTAAACAGCATGCTACGCGAACACTACTCCAGTGGGCTCGGGAGCAGTGACGACGACATGGCTCTCATGCCGCGTTTCTGCGTTTCGCAGGAAATCCTGGCGTTTTTCCTGCTCTGGTTTTTACCCTCGGCTTCTGCTTCGACCGGGATCTCGGTTCCGCTGATGTCATCGTCTGAGAGCAGCAGCCACGTGTGCCTCTTCAGCTGCATCACCTTGGATCGGCCGTCTCGGATACTCCCAATCTTCGGCACAACGGCGTCAGCAACAGCGACATCAGTTCCCGTCCCCTACTTAAACAGCATGCTACGCGAACACTACTCCAGTGGGCTCGGGAGCAGTGACGACGACATGGCTCTCATGCCGCGTTTCTGCGTTTCGCAGGTGTGTAAACAATTTTCACTCTACGCTAAAAAATGCGACAATCGTTGCCTTCTTTTGCTCCCGAGCCCAGGAGAGCTGTGTGATATTGCTTGTGATTGTTTTTCGATGGTGTTATTGTTGTTGCGCTCCGGCGACGTCGAGACGAATCCGGGCCCTCTTACTCGTTCGGAGGCTGCTCTTGAGGTTGAATCTCTACCTGATGAGCCCTCCGAGCAGATGTCTGTTATTTTTAACCTTCTGAAAGACCTTCAGGCCCGCTCTATTCATTCGGCAAAAAGTCAGGCTGAATTGGTCGCCGATGTAAAGTCAATAAAGGCTGGTCAGAAAAACATAGAAACTAAAATCGGTCACATCCAGCAAAGGTTGGATACCTTAGAAGAAAAAACAAAAAAACTTGACAGTTTAGATCAAGATTTGGCCGGTGTGTTGGGTTCTGTGAAAGTCTTGACCACCCAGCATGACTCTTTACAGTCGCGGCTAGACGAACTGGAGGACAGGTCACGGCGCGACAACCTTATATTTCACGGAATTCCTGATTCTCGTGAATCATGGCAACAATCGGAGGAACAATTGCGGAAATTTCTTGCGGGAACTATTGACACACTTTCGGGCGGTGCAATTGAGCGTGCTCATCGCTTAGGGTTCTACTCGGCAAATAAATGTCGCCCCCTCATAGTTAAATTTTCAAGCTACAAAATAAAAGACAGCATACTTTCCGCACGCTCCAAATTGAAAGAAAAGAACATCAATGTTAGCGAGGATTTCTCTCCTGCTACGCGTTACGTTCGAAAAAAACTAATTGAGTTTGCTAAAAATCAGCCAGAAGCACCACCGTTTCAGCTTCGCTATAACAAACTCGTCATAAACAGGAGGCAGTACATGTATGACACTGCAACTGAAAGCGTGATACGACTTGCGTCAGATCATACCCCTGATAACCAACAGCCCAGTCTTTCGACACGTGGTCTGAGATAGGAAAACGCGAGGGGCAGTGGACGAATTTTATCTAATGTTTCGGTACTTTTTTCTAACATTCGGAGCGTTATTAACAAGCGTGATTCCTTAACTTCTGCAGTAGATAGCTGCAATGCTGACGTAATAGTTCTAACTGAAACCTGGCTGCACTCTCAGTTCCGTGATCATGAAATTTTCCAAGACGCGCATCGTTTTTCTGTTTATCGCTGTGACCGCATAACCCGTCAGGGAGGCGGTGTTCTTTTGGCGATATCTAAAGAATTTCCATCTCAGTGTATATATGTCCCCAGTGACTTAGAGATTGTGTGGGCTATCATGGAACTTGGTCACCAAAGAATTGTCATTGGTGTTTGCTATCGCCCCCCCACTTATTCGTCTAGTTTTGTAAATGATCTACACGATGTAACCAACCTTGTCAGAACTCGCTATCCCACGTTACCTTTATTTTTGTTTGGTGATTTTAATATTCCAAATATAACATGGGATGGCGAGACACCCAGCATGGCCCCTTTTCCACCCTAGCTAATGAATTTTTAGAAATGTGCTCTGTCTTTTCATTCACACAACTCGTGAAACAACCTACCAGAACGACCTCATCTGTCGCAAACGTCCTAGATCTCATACTAACACCTCAGCCCGATCTTGTAACTGACATCAGTTATTTACCCGGCCTGAGCGATCATTCCCTACTTTCACTTCACATAAACCTGTCGCGACCTAAAACCATTAAAAAAGTGAAAACTATTCGAAACTACAGGAATGCGAACTTTGAAGCCATAAATACTGAATTATCCGTGTTTCTTGATATATTCTTGAAGGATTTTGATAAACGTAGCGTACAAAATAACTGGGATATGTTTGTAACCAAGGTTAATGCTCTAACGAATAAGTACATCCCTACTCGCACTCATTATCTCTAACAGTAACGCACCGTGGTTTAACGTTCGCATAAAACGCCTATCTAACGAAAAAAAGCGACTGTTCAGGTCAGCTAAACTTTCTTCAAACGATGCGCGCTGGGCCGCATATCAGCTTGCTTCCGAGGAATACGTGACAGCGATAAGAGAAGCTAAAGAAGAGTATCTTCAAAATACTTTGCCAGTCATGCTAACAACTGACACAAAAAGTTTTGGCGTGTTATTAACCCAAAAGATAATAACGATATCACCCTCGTCAACAGTGATGGTAATGTCATTCCCTCTAATCAATGTGCCATCGTTCTTAATGATATATTTTCACGCAATTTTTCCGTAGCTACTGATGTCCCATTGCCTAATATAAAGGCCGGCGATGCTTCTTGAGCAAGGAAGGAGAAGAGGGAAAGCGCTGAGCGTGTTGGTTAATAACCAACACGCTCAACCATCTACACAATACCAGTGTTTATTCCTCTATTATTTTATCAAAAGCAGGGTGTCGAACCGGAATCGAACCGAACCGAATACCGGAACCGAACCGTTATTTTTAGCCGAACCGGAACTGAACCGAACCGAAATCTTCGCCGCCATCTTGGAACTGAACCGGAACTGAACCGGAAAAAAATATAACGGTAACCGGTTCAAAATGGTTCACGGTAATTTTTTTTAATTACAAAATGAGTTTTCGACAGGTAAAAAGTGGCAGCTGTATTTCTATGTAGTGATCAAATTGTCATATATTGAATTGCAATGTATGAGAAACTGTGGGTTTTTCTGGCGCTTTTGTATTGACACTACAATTAATCATGTGTCACGTGGTCACATGACGTCATGGTGTCAAGATATGCTGTCAAATGTCACGTCACGTGGCCTTGTGACGTAGTCGCGTAACTCACCGCGTCAAGTCGACTTAAATTGACTACGTCATTATTGTGGTGAGCGACCGAACCCGGACTAGGCGGATTTTTCGGTCGCTCACCAGTCACCTAGCTGTGTTTGGAGATTTGTGTTTGTCCTTTGTCCCTCTTGTTCCCCTTCTCCAGGGATTATTTTCATCATTCTTGTCCAGCTCGCTTGCACCTTTGCATTTAATTGCATTATAATCATGTTTAACATGGTTTGCACGTGACATCATCGCACTATATGCTAGTGGCCAGAAATTTCTTTTTGCTGAGAAAATCAAATACCGTGGTGCACAATGCACGCTGCAGAAGGTTCGCGCTCAGTGCAATTCATGTATTCAGAAACAAAATAATTCTTTCTTGGTGCGGCGTCGTGAGGAACGGCACCACGAAAACGCGCTTCCTGGCAGAAGTGATTTTGTAAATGAATAACTTTGCGGAATTACACTGTCTGGTTTGCGCCCAAGATGCGAAGCAGAGAAACCTTTACAACACAGTATGTTTTAACCCCCCCTCCTCCTTTCTTTCATTTTACGATGCTCCTACAGAGAATAAATTTTATTTCTGACGGACTCCCGCCTCTGTTTGGGGGTGCCAATTCGACAATTTGTGTCTCAATTTGTGAGAGAGTAATTACCACCGGTGTACCACAAGGCGCCATACTATCACCCACGCTTTTCAACATTGCCATGAGGGACCTACCTCACAAACTTCACGATATCACGAACCTCCAATCAGCAGTCTATGCGATGAGATTACATTATGGTGCTGCAGTGGCTCCCCAGCACAGCAAGAACATACATTACAAGAGGGCCTAGACGCTGTTCATAACTACATCCACACATTGGGACTGTCCTGCGCCCCAGAGACAACAGAGTATGTCGTGGTCCTCAACTCCAACCAACCAAAAGCAGAAAAAGCCCGCAACCTCATCCAACTGAATCTCTCAGGACACGCCATCCCAAGAAGGAAAAAAATCAAAATATTAGGATTTTGGCTGGACCAGAATGGCCAAGCCAACGATTGGGTCCACAAAACCCTAGTACAGATTCACCAGATTACTCATATGATCAGCAGAGTCACCCGAAAAAGGCACAAATTAAAAGAGCACGAAATCAAGAAAATCATAGAAGCCTTCATTATCTCCCGAGTAATGTATGGACTCCCATACTACTCCCTCACTAAAACGCAACTCTCGAAAATAGAAATAAGCATACGTACGGCCACCAGGATTGCCTTAGGCGTTCCAAAATTCACCCCCTTCACCTTCTACAAACCACAGGACTAATGAACACGCTAGAAGAGAAGACGGAAATCCACAAGATCGGGGAGATACAAAGGCTCCAAACATCCCAGCACGGCAGAAAAATCCTTCAGACACTGGGATATGACATCACCTCACTCCCCCTATCCCGCCGAAACCGCCCCCGTGGGACACTATACCAAACATCATGGTCAGACCCATTCCCATAAACATGGACCCGGAGCGCCACCAAGAACGAAGACAAGAGAGGGCCCATATGCTCTCAAAATGACCAGAACCCACCAACTGCATCTACACAAGAACCACCAACTGCATCTACACCGATGCCGTCTACTTACACCACACTCAAGAAGGTGCGACGGCCACAGCCGGCCCTACGAAGAATACAAAACGAAAACACCGCGAGGCCCCATCACCCACTAGCCTGGAAGTGCAAGCCATCGCGGAAGCCATTCAAGAAAACGCCCAGCTACAAAGCATCACAATTCGCTCTGACAGCCAGGGTGCCCTGAGAACATTTACAGAAAACAACCTACCACCTCATATAAAGACTAACCTCACCAAGATCATGAAAGACCACCCAGACCTCCGAGTCACATTGGAATGGGTTCCAGGCCACACAGGAATCGAAGGCAACGAGCTGGCCCATCAGCTCGCCCGTGAAGCCATTACTGAACCGGGACGTTCCACTCCTTGGCCACAAACATACGACCTTTACATACACAGGAAGACACTTCACACCAACAGAACCAACACACTGTTGGAATGGAGAGAGAACAGGACCACTCTCCCATCCCGCTCACAATTTCTGAACCGACTGCACTCTACACTGGTACGAAGAGCCCAGACTGGCACCCTCCTTACACCGCACATAACGCATCATTTGTTGGGACGCGAAGGTCAACCGAAGTGCGCAAAATGCCACCGATACCCTAACAATAAACATATCCTTTGGGACTGCCCTCACAACCAACAAGCACTACAAGAAACTCTCAACACAATACCGAAAATGCTTCACCCGAGCAGCTGGGAGGAATGGATCGCTCCCCCACCCGCACACAACACTCTACTCTGGAGTTTGCTTGTAAAGCATATAGAAAAATGCCGGGAATTTATAGATGACGTCCTGGACTAGCAAGGACCACAATAAATGTTTATTCTCTCTCTCTCTCCTTTGTCCCTCTTGTTCCCCTTCTCCAGGGATTATTTTCATCATGTTAAACAGTTACGTTTTCTGGTTAAATGTGGTGTTCTCAACACAACACTAGGTTTCACTTTAAGCGTGAGCGTAGCAGAAGTTAAAAGAGCGAGCTCCGGGCTTTCAGCTTTCTTGCCAAGCGCGCGCGCTCTTGCAGGGCAAGCACTGGTCAGGACTAGTCAGGACTAAAGCCCCTGGATGTTTTTGCGTTTGTCTTGCAAGTAGCGTCAAATGCGCGAGTGCACGTGGCCCGTGTCTCGAGCGGCCCATGGAAGCAAATGGCGGTGCAGCGCTGAAATGAGCTGCCCTTGGAAGCGAATGGCGGCGGAGCACCCGCTCGTGGCACGTGCCTCGTGCGTTTCCACAACAATGGTTGGCGGTACTTGTAAAAAACGCGTTTATCAAGGGACTTTAGTCAGGACCACATGCTCGCACGTGTAGCGTCGGCTGCGTCTGGACTTGAAGGGGCCCTGCAAAGCGTTTCTTGTCATTTTTTAATTCGCATCGCGTTTGCCCTAACTAAACTCCGTTTCACCTTCTGATGTACCGCAGGAAAGGCTACAAGCGCGAGCTCCTTGCTCTGGGGCACATCTCGGTGGCACAAGCTCTCGTGACTTAAGAGCAGCGGCCAACGCTATGAGCTCGCGCTTCTAGCCTACGCTGCGGTACAAGTACAACATAAGGAGAAACGAAGTATAGTTACTTCCGCCCCACCGCGGAGGGCGCTGAGGTGTGAGCACCGTTAAGGCTCCATGGAACGAATTATGTGACGAATAACTGGCGAACGCCGCCCGACGGTACGCAGCCGTCGGGCGGCACGCATCCGTCGGGCGTCGGGCGCTGTCATTGCAGGACAACTGGAAATTTGATAATGGTCACATCGAACTCAAGCTTGCACGACGTTGATTCATATCAAACCAGATATGACATCCGTAATAAATATTTTGAGAACGTGTTTCTGCGTAAATTTTTAGTCGCCAGTTGGAAGAGCCACCATGTGCTGTAGGTTGTTTCACAAGGAGCTATCTTTCGGAGAAAATAATTTTGACACCTCACAGCACAGACGTAATCACCTTTCGTTTTTAATAACAGGTTGATAATGATGAACACAGCTAGCCGGCTCCGATTGTGGTGTGCCAGCAAAGGTGGAAAGCGGGACGAGAGGGAGCGAAATTTGCAAAGCTCATCATGTTGAAAGTCTTACATTTGGTTTCTATTTGACCTTTTGACGTTCCCTAGCTCTCTCTCTCTCTCTCGTCGTTGTCTTCTTGTCGTCTGCTTCGGGCGCTCTTTCTTATTGCGCAAGAGGTTGCCTACTTACAGCAACTAGCCTCCGTTTTGCTGCACGGAACTTCTGAAACGAAGTATAGCTCTCCTGCGCTCTCGTCTTCACTCATAACCAGTCACCGTTTAGGAGCAAAACCATTTGACGTCTTTTTTTTAACGTGATTTGCGTCAGTTCTACTTTTCTGGGCTTCATATTTCATTTGTATTCGGGACAGCATTTCAGGATTTATTGACAACATGTCGAAATTCTCCGTTGTTCATTTTATCCCTGAAAATGCTTATGAGATCGTACCCATTCATTGGGTTTCAAACGCAAAAACGTATTTGTTGGTGGCCGCCCTCAAGTTATTCCTCCGCAAAAATAACGAAGGCGGTGCGCACTGGCGAACCCTTGGACCGAGACACCTGGACGAAGCATGGCGCCAATCAAGATCCTTTTCACTGGAGGTAAGGGTGCTGAATTATCCTCTTTTGCGCAAAAGGCAGGTTTAAGAGGACTGCTTTTGCGTTCTGATAAGGTACCTTTTTGTCTGAGTCAGGCCGTTGTTGGTTATCGCTATCGGAGAGCATAATGGTTGACACAGATTTTCAAATTTAACATTCGTCAGTGAAAAGAAACCTTTCGAAGGCTTCAGAGCTTTCACAAAATGCTCATGCATGTCTTATGCATGAGCCACGTTTCACTATCATCACAGGAGCTAATCTGTGATAAAACGGGGACAAAATTGATATACATAATTTATCATCATAAGCTTGAAAAGAACGCAAGGGCGCAAGAGAGCTAATATAAATTGAACATTGTGAAAAAAAAAACGAGACTAAGGTTATAAAAACCAACACTGCAGGACAGGATCGAGGAGACGTTTCCTCGATCCTCTTCTGCCGTGTTGTTTCTCATAAGCTGCCTTTATCTGCGGCTTAGACCTGTGTATTTGTGTGTCCGAGATGTAATAATTAAGATGCTTTTTTATTGTGTTTCTGTGTTCGTCTAGCAGAATTTTTGTCTTATGCCTGCAAGCACCCTTTAATTTTAGTTAGATTATTCGTTATAACGTTACACCATGTGCTCCAAACTTGCAGGCTTTAATTTTCAATGTATGTTCCTCCATCTGCAATACAAACAGTCAGAGGTATTGCTGCCGCAACCTAAATATCTCAAAGTGTGAGTAATAGTCACTAGCCACCATTTTATTTATAATGACCAAACAAAAGATAAAATAAAGCTATTCTGGTAGGTACAAGTAAATCACCAAAAAGTCAGCTGCTGTTGAAGAGAAGAAATTAGAGGTGAATTCAAACGTATTACTTCTTATCCGTCAACCTTTTAACACTAATATTACTAAATGCGGCAAGAATCGAAAATTAACTGTAGACACTGTGTCGTGGGACCCGCTATTTCCTCGAACACCATTTCATTGAATGCCGTATAAAATATTAAATAAAATAATTATATAAATAAATACATTTCTTAAAGGGCAACTCCGCTCAATTCCGAAGATTTCGGGATAATGAGGTATTTTACATTAAAAAGCCCTAGTAAAAGACACCAGGTCGTTTGCTTCGCGAAAAATGGGATATAAATTTTTAAATCTAGTTTTAAACACGAGCGGAAATCAAAACTGAAACTGCGGCTCCGTCCGGCAAGATTGGCCTCGGACCGCCAAGAACATGGCCATCACGTGGTACGAGATGTCACGTGATCCTCTACGCAACGACGGGCGGGATTGGGGCGGGCGTGTGCCAGGCGCAAGTAGTCGTCTGCACCACACTCTTCGCCACGTTTTGCTGTCTACGACATTCGACGACGTCTGCACAACTGCGGCATATACCTGCGCACGTAGTGTCCATAGTGTGGTCGAAACTCCGAGAGACAACAATCACAAACGGTGAAACGACCACGGCGGTTGTTTTGTGACGCGGGAGACGGCTGTAATGGCGGAACCACGGCGGGTCGGCCGTACGGCTGCCAAAAGCGCGCTGCTGACACCGCTGTGCGCGAGAGGAAACGTTGCTGACGTCATCCGCTACGCTCGCACAGAGAACAAAAACAAGCAAAAGGGGGCAATGGTGATTACGTTTAGCTCAATGTTGGCTAAGCCCACGCCATAGCCTTGACTGCGTTTCTGGTTGTTGCGCCTGAATTCGCCCGCTCGAGTCAGCAGAAGTGGAGCGCAGCTCTTGAGGGGGAGGGGAAGGCACGGGTGGGGTCACGTGACCTCGGGGGGAGGGGGGGGCGGGGAATTTTCCCGCTAAATCTAGCGGAAAAAATTTCCCGCTAAATCTAGCGGAAAATTTTCCCCGCTAAATTTAGCGGAAAATTTTCCCCGGAAAATTTAGCGGGGAAAATTTTCCCCGCTAGATTTAGCGAAAGATTTCCCGCTAGATCTGGCGGAAAATTTTCCCGCTAAATCTAGCGGAAAAGTTTCCCCGCTAGATTTAGCAGAAAATTTTTCCGCTAGCGGGAAAATGTTTTTCGCTAAGATTTAGCGGGAAATATGTTCCGCTAAATTTAGCGGAAAATTTTCCCCATAAATTTAGCGGAAAGATTTTCCCGCTAAATTTAGCGAAAAATTTTCCCCGCTAAGTTTAGCGGAAAATTTAGCGCGCAGTTACGCCGACGGCGACAGCGACGCCGACGCCGATGGCGACGGCGACGCCGCTGAAGCCGGAAATGGGCGCCTAAGAGCTGCGCTCTAAAACAACATACAGGAATGGCGCAGACTAACAATTGTGTAATTTCTTTCTCATCTTTCTCCACCCACACCGCCACACAGACACAATATGTTTTTCGAAATAGGGTGCACGTGGAGCGAAAGCTCGTGCTGCAGAACCCAGGATCGTGGGTTCAATCCCCACCCCTGCCCGTGTCGATCTGGATGAGCATCGTACCGGCGTGCGGTCGTGGATTACTACTGCGTGGTGCACGTTAAAGACCCCAGGCTAGCGGTTGTACTGCACTGGCTAATTTGCTTATCTACAGTGGGTAACAATATCGCCATGTTTTGGCATGTTCTCCTGCTGTATAACAACTAATGACCAATTTGTTTCTCAAAATACGGTGTGGAGGGAGAAAGATGAGAAAGAAGTTACACAGTTGCTAGTCTGCTTATTCATGTACATTGCTTTTCTTCTATCCTCTGTTTTAGTTTAAATATTATCAAGGGCGTTTATCTTGCAACTACGCAGCGCAGAAAACCAACAAAAAAATTGTAAAAGCCTGTAGGTAATGATAAATTGCGTTCCTGGTTGCAGATTGCCGTGAAAACATTTGTTTCTAGGATTCACTTTGTAGAAATTGCTTGTAGGATTCACGACGGGGACGACGGTCCATTCACGGCTCCATCGCCTCAAGCCCGATTCGCCACGCAGTTCATCGCACAGCCACCTTACCACGTCTTTCGAGAGGCGATAGTTTTGTTGAAAATCAACGTCGTCCATGTCAAACACATTGGCGTCACTGATCTCCACTAGAGGGGCTGGATAGCGCATTGAGCAAACAGGTATGAAGCCACCGGAAGTAAGCGGCTTGTCCGGAAGTGAGTGCCTGGCAGGCGTTGTAGCCCTTCCGAGTGCTGGTTCGAAAAGCGTCGAGGGCGCTGATTTTAGCTTGTTTCTCAAGAGAGCCTGCTTGTTGCGCAGTAACGGTGCATGCAGACCTGAAGTATCATGGGATGCCATTCAATGTAAATATTTTGAGATTTTAGCTTCTCAAGTGTAGATATGTCCCAAGTTCAAACGCCTTATTCTCGAGAATTTATTCCAGAACGGGAGTATTAAAACTCAATCAGACACACAAAAAAGCATGGTCCAAAATATCGACCGAATGTACTATTAAGCCCAGCACACGCTCGACTTCCGGGATAAGCATGGAACTTCCGATGGCTTCACTTGCGCCAGGCTCGGAAAACAGCTAAGCGCCATCCAGCCCCTATAGTAGAGATCAGTGATTGGCGTGGCTTAAATACCTACGCCGACGGTGAAACACGAACAAACACGCTGCCATTTCGGACGCTTCTCCCTCATCTCGCGCCCAACTCGCCCAAACTCGCCTAGGTCGGAGCCGGCAAGCTTTTCCTATCCGCGGCGGCTTTTGCCACGTCACAATGACGTCACAGCATCTCGCCGCGAGTTCCGAATATGCCACTCTCCGACCGCCTCAAACCCTCCGTTCTGACGTTACGACCAAGGGAGTGTCGGCGCGTGTCGTCATGCACGGCGCCGACCAATCGCGGCGGTCGGCGAGTTTGGCGGAGAACTCGCCTCGATCTCTCCGCGCCGAGCTTAGCCCCCTGGTCGCTTGCCCCTCGCGGGAAGAGCGGCCAGAGTCACCACCTAAATGTATTTCTTCCACCGTGCTAGCAACACATTAAACATAAAATAAAGAAAAAATCTGACTATTTTGAACATAATAGGTAAAATAAGTTTAGAATTTTTAGCACAATTTCTTTTGTTGATGGCGTCCTTGGTCTCAACCAATAGAGAACCTAAACGGCAAGAGCGTGCAACAACCATGCGCGATCTTCCTAAATGTTGGAAATGAACATCTAGTTATGAAGATGTGAACGCCCCACCGATTTACGGGCATTCAAAGCAAACATTCGAGTTAGAATCACGGGCTTGAAAGGATCAGAATGGTCACGTGCACCTATTCAGCCAGTCCTTCCTTTAGAATTCTACGTCGTCATTATCTGACGCTCAGACCAATGTCGTCACTGAGCGCTCGTGTATGACACTGATAGGCACGCCTTTCGAAGCAGCATTCGGTTTCCTTCGTCCCTTTGCAATGCCCCTTTAAGCTGAAACGACGTATAGCAAAGGGGATGTCCAAATTGTAAAGTTGTGCATATATATATAAAAGTCTCGCGATGATATGCGGCAGCATAATAAAATGTTAGAGCACACATGACTGATAAAGCAAAGAGTTGTAAAATGAGGCCCCAAAACAAGTGCACGTAAAAACCGAATATAACTTTAGGCTCCCGAGAATGTATTCTGTGAAGTTTCGAGCTCGTGCAATCCGATGTCCAAATGCGATTTAAATTTGAAATATATTGTCTGTTCTTCGCGATATTTATGTGTAATTAGAAACATCACTGCACGCATCTTTATTAGAAAAATATGGACGATAACCAACCAAGTCCTGACCAGTTAGGAGTCCGACGTTTCAAAACCGGTTCGGTATTTTCATCAGGGGTGACTATTTGCACGTGGAGAGCTGCAGCTTCTTTTCCATCTACGGTGTGTCGTTTGCTTCCTTCTCTTTTCATGCTAAAGCATGAACTGTCCGATGGAGCCAACCGACGTCATCAGCTTTAAAGCCGGGCCAAACGGCGCCTTGCCCCTTCCCAATGTCGCGTGTAGAAGAAATCTGATGGATAGGGTCTCATTGGCTAGCGCGTGTCATCAAGGAACGAGGCTCCCATTGGCTCTCGTGCGGCGTAGTTCCAAAAACGCCACCAGAGAAGCCCTCTCCATGGCGGCGCAGCGCACGCAGCGTGCGGCAAAGCGAGCCTGGCCGCACGGCCCGCTCGGGCAAATTCCGAAGAGGTTGCACGGCCGAGCTCAGCGCGGCGAGGCCACCTCACGAGAGCGCGCGCTCGGCCGTCGGCCAACGAAACGGGGCCGTCCACGCCACTACACCGCAGACGAACTAAGGGAGCAGAAGAACGGCATTCAGGATTTCGCCTTCACAACTAGAAATTCAGTTTAGGTGTCCTCGGACTTCTTTGCTCTTCACGTGCCCTAGTCCGTTGACATACGCCGATGGTTAAGTGGCTGTCGACTTATTGAGCCCGACCTATTGAAACGTCGGGCTCCTAAATGTTTAGGACTTGGTTGATGAAGGTCTGTGTTTCTCAAATTTTTGACCCAATCAGACGGAGTTCCATCAAATTTGTTTAGTTTAAAACCGGCATTTCTATACATTTATTTTTTGCAGTAAGGCGTCCTGTATGGGATTATTTAGTAAAATACCATTTATTACCTTTCTTTCTGCACATTTCGTGTATTTGCCTTCAGATCTATAATGTGAGCACACAGTCATTTTTGGCATAGCCCGCGACCCGTTGTTTCACACTGCCGAACAGCGAACAAAAAAGCGCGTTCTGCAGACTCAACAGATGGCGTATTCTCGAGTATCATCCTCCCGTGTCGGTATCAAGCGGTTATGTGAACTTCATACATTCAAATTTATTGATGACAATAAAAAATATTTTATTGCTGCCTGAAGACTTGACAACATAAATAAAGAGCCGATCACCCTAAAGATATACATCATAAGTAAATGCACCCCCAAATTATCTGATATATGCTCTGCAAATCTTTTCCGGCGTTTTTATCCTCGATAGGCACGTCTATAAGTGATATAATTTGGAGAACCTTAAGCAAATGTTTTCTTTTGAAGCTGATTTAAATAACATACGTGTTCGTGACGCATATTCAACTTCTCAAACATATAGAAGTCTGTTGCTCCTTTTATGTGATGAACAAGACTTTTATGTGTCCGTGGGCTGGACGAAAACAAAGTACACAGTGGCGCGTGGCGGAACTATGACGATTGCGCATCAAGATCGTCAGAAAGTGACCCATTAAGTAGTTGTAATGTCAAGCAGAGTATGAAATATTACTTTGTTCTATTTAACAAAAAAACACATAAAAATAGCAAGGGTGATGTTTATTTGCAAATTGAATTGACCGGCATCTTGACAGGAACAAACCTCAAACGCCAAGCTCTGTCGAAAATGTTCACTTCGGTGCGCGCTATTTTGGGCCAGATCCGATCCAAATACGAAGGTCACTCTTTTCTGCATGATTATTCGCCTACATCACGGTGCTGAGTGTAAACAATATTGGTCAGTAAAGCAAGCGTTGTGATTGCCTCTCAGTGTTTCTATAAAAGGTAGACTGAAAGGGTTTGTCCTAAAACTTTCTTGGCATTTTGAAAATATTATTGCTTTTAGCTCAGTTGCGTCGTCATCATATATATTGTAAAACGTATTTTGTAAACTATATTTCAGGATATAAATGGCACGGACGTGCCCATTTCATGATTTTGTGCACTGCAATTAATTCCTAGGTTCAAGAGCACACCAGGATTAGGCTTTTAATACTGCGACGCAAAGTTGTAGCATTGACGGGTATTTTAGGCGACCTACCAAACTGATAACATTAAGGTTCAAATAAAATATTTGCGACTGAGGTAAAAAAAGATGTTGAGTCATATATGTTAATCTAGCTTTCTTTTACTGTTTCATCGAAATTAAATAACGCAATTTATTTTTGTACTTGAAAATAGAAGTGGATTCTACGAATGATAAATAGCTATAAGATACTCGTTTCACTGTTGAAATAGGACCTATTGCCAAAGAAACGCGGAAAATATATTCTCAGTTTTGCGGTTCAACTGAACCGGTTCAAACCGGTTCGAACCGTTATTTTTTGCTCCCCGGAACTGAACCGGAGCTGAACCGAAATCTGTGAACCCGAACCGGAACCGAACCGATAAAAATTTCGGTTCGACACCCTGGTCAATGTCAATCATCGTGCAGGCGTAGCCGTGTGTTCCTCGCCGGTACCATGGTGCATGCGCCGGCGAGCACAAAACTGAATAACAAAAAGCTTGTGCCAGCTGCGAAGGTGGGGGGTACAACCCAGGCCCCTGTGCTTCTGAAGCAGTAATCCACGTAAGCAGCATCTCGGTAAGGATCATGGCCCCGGGGGGGGAGGGGGCTTTGCTTTTTTTTGGATCTCACCAGAGGGGCACGAGCCTCGACGCCCCCCCCCTCCCGTAGTCTACGCCAATGCAGATGGCAATGCCACAATGGTGTGAAAATCCCTGAAGATGAATACAGAGAGGGGGGAAGGGGGAAGGAAAGGGAAGGAGAGGGGGAAGGGGGGAAGGGCGGGGCAAATGTGAGACCGACACTGCCACCAAAAACTGGCGACACGTCTACGGACGTGTCCCTCCCACCTGGCCCCTCCGCTGTGTCGTCTGCGTTTTGCGCCCGCGTGCAGCCAACACCACCCGGTGGAGCACGGAATAGACGAACAAAATACCGAGTTCCACGCACCACCATGAGGTGCCGCTGAAACTCAACACTCCCCAGAGCCGTTTATTGAGAGAGTTTGGCCATACATTGGTTTGGATAGGCGAGTATCCGGGGTCAACCCTGAGGCCGCGAATAGCCCCTAGCGGTGGTCGTGTGATCTAAATATGGGACACGACTACACTTCGTTTCACCTTATGTGCGAGCGAAGGCAAAACTGGAAGCGCGAGCACGGAAGCTCCGTGCGTTCAGGCTTTGCTCGAGCGCGCGAGCTGGGAGAAATGCAAAAGCGCTGGTCTCGCGCTTCTAGCTTTGGCTTCGCTCGCAGATAAAGTGAAACGAAGTATAATTTGGGCCGTGCCGAGCGGAACCCCGCGTCTCAAGACGCTCGCGCACCCCACCCTTTGCACTGTTTTCTTTCAGCCAGTCTCAGGACGCTGTTCTAGCAGTGCAGACAAAGGCATGGGCACGAGCTCGTGGCTTTGGAAAGTGCCTCTTAGGCACGAGGTCTCGTACAAACAAATGCGTTTCGCTGAGCTAGGCTCACGCGCCTGTGCCTTTTCTTCACTGGCAGACATTTGGTGAGATGGAGTAGAGGTCTCCTGATTGGTCGACGCTGTGTCACAAATTTAGTTTACGCTCTAAGCGTGGGGGAATCTTCGGCGCTGGCGGCGGCCTTTGCTCCGCCTATTGTCCAAACTCCCCACATACGGCTCCTGACACTCCCCAGAGGCTCTGGACAACGTCACAAAAACCCTCAGTTGGGAAAATCACCCTTGAAACCTGGGCCGCTGGCGTCCACCGATACCGAGCTAAATACGATAACAGCGCCACCCTTTAGCGACCAGTTGAAACATGAAAGCTGCTTTACATACTACTGCAAGATGGCCCTGCGAAATGGCGCCACCGGCCCTTGCCCGACTTGACGTGCAGCCGTGCAGTTCCCGGAGTGGACGCTGCGGAAGAAATGGCGGCGTTGCGATCGCCATTAGCTCGGTTCTCGAGTACGGATCGGAGTCACACTTTTAAAGAAGGCTCTACGGCAGTTTCCCAACTGAGGGGCTCTAGTAACGCTGGCTCTGGCCCTCCGAGGTGCGTGCTGGAGGGTTTCCAGATGGAGTCGTCGTAAGTATAGAGTTGGTCGTGATATTTAGTACATTGAGTCCAACGTTACTAAAACACTCAGTTGGGAAACTCGCCCTTGAAACCTGGGCCGCTGGAGTCCACCGAGACCGAGCTAAATACAATAACAGCGCCACCTTTTAGTGACGAGTTAAAATATGGAAGTTGCTTTACATGGCTGCTTTGAAATGACACTGCCAGATGGCGCCACCGAACCTTTTGTGACTCGACGAAAACGGTAAGTGCAGCCGTGCAGTTCACGGAGTGGCCGCTCCGGGAGAAACGGCAGCGTTGCGATCGCAATTAGCTCGGTACTGGCATACGGCCTCGGCGCCACTTTTTTAGAGCAGGCTCTATGGCAGTTTCTTAACTGAGTGGTTCTAGTAACGTTGATTGAGTCCAACCATAGCGTCCTCTATGCTCGCAAAGCCTGGCAGTTCGATGACGGAGCCATAGAGTGCTCGGTCGCATTTTGGAACGTGAGGATCTGGTAGCATAGAGCATTTATCGGGGAGTCCGGTATACAGCACACAGGGTTTGCAGCGCCGAGGACCCGAAACATGGTTTCTAAACTCGACAAGAAAATAAGCGGTAGCCCGAGGAACACGAGAAGCTCTTGCGGACATTCAGTTGCTCGGGACAAGTGTGTTTCGGCGTCTCGCCGCAGCGGGGCGCCCGTTACATGAGTCTTGTCTGCCGCTCTACCATTTCCCTTCGGCGGCCGCGTCACGTGACGATCTGCCAGGCTTTGTCAGTATAGAGGAGGCTATGGTCCAGCCCTTGTGCGCGCTAATATTCATATCCAATGCTTCTATAACAAACCACTTGGATTGTGACCGTTTGAAGCGTTCTTCAGAGGTTCCAAGGAGGTACCCTGTTGCCATTTTGAGGACACATCGATGCTGAGGTGAGACAGAATGCAAGTTTCGTGTCAACAACGCGTTAGGCGCACTGTGGTAGTACGTTGATGCCAGAACTCCGTATTTCCGTGCAAAGGCGGGAGGAGAATCGAACGGAGGACGCAGAAATATTCCGATACCAGCGCAAAATATCCATTCGTAGTCCCGCCTTTGAAATAAAGATGAGCGTAGGTATTTTCACACTTCTGAACAACAATTGTATTCTGATAAAATGTTATGCACATGTATGCTATCTCAGAGCGAAAATTAATGGGTCCGCCGAATAAAACGATGCGTAAAACAAAGTGTCAGCATATAAAGCAGCTGGGCAAATACAATTTATTTACACAAAAAATTGTCAATCAACATTTAGTTTGGGTTATGGTCAATATGAGTGGAACACAATCAAGACATGCAACCATATCTGCGTTGTGTGCTGTCCCAACGTTTTGTTTTTGCCGATTTGCGATGAATTTAAGATATGTCCCGCTCCCTGCCAAATATTCACCAATTTTCAGGTTTTTTTAAACGAATTATTATTGTTTTGAAAAAAAAGTGATGGGTCAATAGCCTTGTGGCTTTCTATTGGCAGTCTAATTACTACTTTTGCTTTTTCTGCTGCATTTTTTTATCAAAGTTTGTATGTTCGTTTTTCACAGTGAGGTTCTTACATATTTCGTTATTACGTAGATTTAGAATGCGAAGAACCTATTTTTAAAATGATTCAGAATTATCTCATATAAATATTGAACGTGTTAATTTATTTAGTCTTGGACTTGTAAGTACAAACATTTGTAGTGCATATTACTCTTCACATTTGCTTCTTATATTCATTCGACTGCCTTCTTTACATTGGAATGTCTCCAAAAAAGTTTTAGAATTTCCGAGATGTTCGGTTGACCCTGAAAAAGAGAACAAATAACAATTATATAATATTAATGTTGATTACTTACGTACCTAAAAGCTTTCTCCGAGTCTTTAGCTAAATTAGACTTTTTCATGTCAGCGTTAAAAAATTGTACGTAAACAAATGTCATGGAAAAGTACCTTAATTTCGAAGGGGTGTGAGGGTCGCGCAGAACAATGTCCTTCAGCTCTGCCAGCTGATCGTTTCTACAAAAGCTCTGTTGAAAAAAACCAAGGTAGAGTTAGTTCCACCTGTGATCACTTTTTTTCCTGCAATTTATACGCTTTCAAACTACCTACGAGTCACAATTCAGGAAGAAATATCGACAGTCGCTCTCATTAGCGAGCCATCTGTTCTAACGTCCGAAGTTCACTACAGTAGCCGTAGTTGAAAAGGCAATAAGTTTGAAAAACTGGAGGGTCTGGAACGCCACCAAAAACATATGACGCTGTTTGGTGACCGATACTTTCTGAGCGCCAGGCGTCGAATAGGCGCAAAGTGATCACCAATGTTCCGTCGAATTTGGAAATCTTACGCTAAGAGGACAAGTTTTATTTTACATTAATAGAACAGTTTTTTTTTTCGAAGACATAGGTGTGAAGGAAATGCGTATATGGTTAGGGGGACAATGAGCGAGACAATGACCGTGTTGTTGAATTGTGGAAAGTTTCTCAAAAGTAGCTACAAAAAGTAAAGCACAATTATTTAAACGCGCGCAAGAATTAATCAAAAAATAATTGTGAAATATTCTACATATTTTACATGCTTTCAAATGTGTTGCCCTTCGTTCCCTGGATACATCTCTGTGCAAACATTTTAACGGTTCGGCAACATTGGACCCGAGTTTCAGGGCTGGAACACGCTGCAGGCCTGGTGGCGAATGAAGCATTGGGCTCTAAAAGTTAACGACTTCGCACTTTGAATCTCGCCCTTCTACAGGTCAAGGCGTGAAGTACAACACCCCTATTCTTTGTTTCGCCTTAAAGGGGCGATGCACTAATTTTGGTGCATTCAGTAAACCCACTTGGGATTATTACTTGAGATTCACAACCCATGAAAATCGCCTTAGTTTCTTTCTCCACTTAATGACAGTCGCAAAACATAAATTGAGAAAAACAACCAGCGCTTTCCCTCTCAACACGCAACCTGAACAAGTGGCCACGTGATCGCGAGCCGATTATAAGCCGCTAATCTCTATCATAGCCACACGCTGGGGTTGGCCAAGCACAGGGCATGCGCTGAGTTGCGGACATTGTTAAGGTTCGGCTATTTTCGCCATCGCAGAGTTTGGGCACGAGCCACTACCCGAATGCATGTGGATGGATTGATTGTCACAACCCCAAACCGAGTGTTTACGCAGTGCTCGTGTCGACTGTATGAGCTGCCTTTAAATGTCGACATCGCGGGGATTGCAAAGCTTGATAACGAAATTCTGGGGATCGCATTGTTGACAACACCTACTAAATGGTCTCCACAAATTCGTCATCACATTTTGCGTAGGAAAGACACAAAGAAAACGTCCGCTCTTATCTTTGAATTTACGCGGCGACGAAGAAGCCTTTGGTCAAGGACAGGGCTTGAGAGCACACTTGATTCCCATTAGAGCCACTAAATGAGCTACTCATAGTGTATCGGCACTCTGTTCCCTGATATTGGTGTGGGCGGCGCTATCTCGGTGCTTAGCACAGAGCAGACTTCACTGCCAATCGTTGTGATTCAAGAGTCCGACTTCCTCAGCATTAGAGTCGGTGCTAGGACTGTCAAGTAATGTTGCTTTGCTCTGTCGCGCACTGTTTAAGCATTTGTGGAGGACGTAAAAGCGGTTCATGTCATTTCCGATAAAGCTTCAGGTAACTAGCAACCATGATTTGAAATACCAATATGGGTATGTGTCGTTACTCTTAAGAGTATCATATTTAGTGGTTCTATGTCCTACTATACTTCGTTTCATCATTAGAATATAACGCTGTCGAAGGTTCTGGCGGGAGTACGTAAATTCATCTATAGTTTCAATTCCGATAAAAAGCGTGCAAATGATCTGCGAGATCAAACCTAGGCTCACGTCAGCAACTTTGTTGTACACTAAGTATGAAACAGAATATAGTGCCAGCATGGTTGTCTAGAGTGCAAAACATTCCTACTCGATATTGTTGCTTGGCCCCTCTAAAGGGGCCATGAAATGATTTTTCTACTTTCGCTAAATACTACTCAGAATCACTCTCTAATGTTAATAACCGAATAAACTTTCTTAGATTTTATTTTTATGCACTGACAGCATAAAGCATGGTACAGCATAAAGCATGGTACTTGAGCATGGTACATCTCCTCGACTCGGAGCCATAAGAAGCGGCCATGTGGGCTGGTGCCTATCCTATGCCGCCAACGTTAATCATAGTCACTTGCTGGTGTCGGCAAAGAAAAAAACGCGTGCTGACCTCCAGGCATTGTTACAGTTCGGCTATTCTCATCACCGCAGTGGTTGGACACGAGCCACTATACTCTCTTTCACCTTATCATGTCCCGCAGAAAAGGCTACAAGCGCGAGCTCCTTGCTTTAGGGCATATCTCGGCGGCACAAACTCTCGTGTTATAAGGGCAGCTACCAGCGTTATTAGCTCCAGCTTCTAACCTTCGCTGCGGCACAATATAAGGTGAGACGGAGTATATCCGCGTTTGTGCAGAGGCATTGATTGTTGCGAGCCGAAGTTGGCTGGTCACGCAGATCTCGTGCCCAATCTATGAGCCACGCTCGACTGTCTTCAGGCTTGTGGTTTTAATCCCACAATTAGGTCATCAAGCTTTGCGAAGGCAAGACTGAAAGAAATAGTGCCTTTTTATCCTCGCAATTCCCCCGCGACCAAGACGCTTCTGAATCAGTGGCGGTCCGTGGGACTATATTTCACACGGAAAAAAGGGTATATTCTTACACCTCTTGTCACATATAATACACCCCAAAACTTCAGTTGGACATACAGTGCACTGACGTTGAACCGACGGTACCAACTTTCACGAGCGGCTTGATAGCCGAGTTGTAAAACTTATTCAAGTAGCTAATGTACGAGTAACTGACTGCAAAAAACGCAATGGGTGCTTGCTTGGCCCTACTGCAAAACCTCAGTGTATTTTTTTGTAGACTTGGATACGTACTTTAGCTGTTCAATATATTATATCCCACCATCACCGAGCTTCTCGTAAAAGTTGGAGCCGTCAGTTCGACGTCAGTGCGCTGTACGTCCAACTGAAGTTTTGGAGTGTCGTGTATGTGACGGGATGTAATTGCTACACCCTTTTTCTGCAGAGTGTTGGGCCAGGCTAGGACCAGTACGTCGTTGTAGAGTCATGAACATTCCAACCCAATATAATGTCATCACCCCTTAAAAAAGAAGCTGAAGCACTTAAAAATATGTATATGAGTTAGGAGAAGACTTCGATAGCTTTTTTTCCCGTGAATTGTGTTGTTCCTTTTATCTGGGGCAGAAGTAAACGTAAACCGCATTTATTTTGAAAAATAAGGGCCGCGATTACCGCCGGGCATGTGGCGATTTCTCTGCCGCCTGTTATCTGCCCAGAGCGTCGTGACGAGACCGAAGGCATCCCCGAGCCAACTTATAGCTGCAAGCAAGGGGACCCCGCTGACACTTTTGCTCATTTTTCTCTCCGCTCTCGCGCTTTTCTATACTCGGCGCGCCCCAACGGGCGGCTCTACGTCGAAATTTTAATTGGCTCTTATGACGCTTCTACTAATAAGATTCAAAGAAAGGTTAAAGCGCATGATTTGTAAGGTGTCTACATTAAACCTTTTACTGTTTGTTTGATTGCAAGGACCTCTTTAGCTTCTGCAGTCGAATCAAAAAGACGCACAAACGAATACACATAGACAGACAGACTATAATCCCGAAGTCACGGCCAACGAGGTATAGAGGGTCTTAGAGTGATAAACCGGAAGTTCGGAAGTGGCACCCCCCCCCCGGTTGCCGCCATGTTGTACGCAAATGTGACCACTCGTCACGTGACCTCCCAAGAGCCGTGACGTCACCGGTAAGATGGCAGCGCCCAGAGCTGGCGGATACGCGTTTGTTCGGTACGTGGTAGCCGTGATGTGCAGCTGCTTTCCGTCGACTTCGGGCTTTTTCCGTATCGCTGTACCGGTGCTCGGATTCCCGGATGTGTTCGAGGATCGATAGAACTTTGAGTGCTTTTAGCATGCAATTTTTGCATTCTCTTAGCTTTGTTTGAACGTTGGAATGTCTGAGAATCGACGCGAAATGTATGCGTCGGACGTAGGGTCTAGGGGAATTAGTTTCAGCCCTAGGCAACTGCATAATCACAGCAACTTTTAGCGAGGAAGCTCCTGCGAAAGTTGAAAAATGTTGACTACCATCCCTTTCAACCTCTTCAATAGACGTTTTTCAAAAGTGTGGGCCGCCTATACTTTGTTTCACCGTAACTTGGAAAAGGGCAACCGCCACATCCCTCTCAAGCCAATCAGAGAGACGGAGTGAAGGTGTGTGACAAATCTGTGCAGATGAGCACTCTGATATGCTTGTCATGTGCCTCTCTCCAACGTGCATACTGACTGACCGAGACTGTAGCCTTCGCTGTTTTCCAAATTGTGATGAAACGAATTACAGTAGCTACTACTTCAATTACCCAAGGCCTTCATACTTTGGGCATTTGTTCGACAAGAACGTTATGCCAGCCATCACTGTAAACCTGGCTCAGCGCCTATTGGACTCGAATGCTGCATTAACGTTCGACGTGAATTGGGGCCCATTCGTGTGCTTCACGCCAAAAAAAATTGGTGACAGTTGTGTTGCTTGATGGGGTTTTGCAAAGGGTCTATTGTGTCACACGTATAGGAAGTGTCCTGCTATATAACAATGCATCAACTAATACTATTAAACTAGATGCTCAGGGGTGTGTTTGTTTTTGCACTCAACAAGTTGCAACAATAATTATTTCTTGAGTGTAATATTTATTTTCGGTAGCTGGGCCTGTTTTGTGCTGATTAATATCAGCGTGCTTTCGTGTTATTATCATGCGTGTAGTTTTAAGTATCCTCTCTGCAATGTCTACAGGGCCCTTGGAGGGAATAAATTGATAAACATCATTTTCACATCACTGGAGTTGGTTTTCAGATGCGCTACATGTTCAGGAGAAGTGGAACGAGTGCAGCCCAATGCAACCAGTCTGCAAGTCTGGTATGTCCCATCAATTAACATTGAGGGGTCAGAGATGCGAGTGTCCCTAAAAGGACCAGCACGTGCGGTGAACACAATTCTTTGTGTAGAGACTCTGAAGGCGTAAAGCTGAGCGGAAATATCTTTATTTGGTTAGTGTATCAAGTATGTTTATTTCCACTTGATTACATAATTATTGGTTTTTTGCAAATGGTTTCATAACGAGTTCTTTCTGCGACAGTCTTGTGCCAGGCGTTCAGTCGTAGTACCTGCGCTCCTTGTTGTCGGATGACGCTCCTGGCACGTCGGTGTTCAGTTTGGTCGAGTGGCAACTTTGACCGACAGATGCCGTCTTGTAATCATACGTCATGTGCGGCCACTGGCATTTGATGCACTGAAGCTGCAGAGCTGGCTTCTAATCCGCAAACTTCCTTGGTAGTTATCTGCGTCAATGCAGCAAGCTCGGGCATGTATTGTTTACGTGGCTGTGCCTTTTGATGCACCGTTGACTTGATGGCTGGCAACAGGCAACAGTGTTTGTTTGCTATCCAAGCCATTTTACTTCCATTTCGTAATGGCGATTTTTTCTGCATCCCGTTACCACTGCAACTTGTGTATGTCTCGTGTGGCAAAGTGAAGTCGAGTGATGCTTGGTGCCCACTTTGAGAACAGCCAAGCATTCAATTTCTTCAAGTCACTCAGCTGCATTCTCTCTAAAGTTGGAAATTGTGTGCTTCGTTGCGCGGACACAAATAATTGGTGTCAGCCAATTATTAGGTATTGTCCTTGGACGACAACCAACACCAAATCAACTGTCCTTGCATTGCCGCTCACCTGCTTTGTCTTGCTTACCTCTCGTCGAGGTGATGGGGATCAGGAGCTTCGGGGTAATGTCGGCACCAAGGACGAACGCCGCCGAAGATAATCCTCAATGTGCCGCAAACGCTCCTCGAGCCGTGGTCGAAGGTCGTTCGGCATGAACTCTTGCAGGCCAATTCATTGGTACGGGCACCTCCTGTAGACATGGTCGGCCTCATGAAGTGGTAGCAGAATGTTTTTCGGTCGACCATTCGCAGCACATCCGTTTTTCTCGGTGTACTTTCTTCAGCACGAACCTACAGTGGTTCTTCCCGATGTCGAGAATGCTTCGGCGTTGGGGTGTCTTGTTGAGTTGGCGTTGAATACTAACGGGTAGCTGGTGGCGGTCGTCGTGACTTTGTGGCATAAGTCGCCCTCGGTTCGTTAGATGCTGCTTCGCTCGAAGAAGTCTCCGGTTGAAATGCCTGTCGAACTTGTTCCGAAACAATCTTGGCAATCAAAAAGCCTGGCAACTGATGGCAGGAAGTAGCTTCCTGATCTCCTCCCGGACAATGTCGTGGATGTCGCAGATGCCTGGCAGGCTGGCGTCGAAGTTTCAGCTGGACGACTCGAGTCTCGAGAAGCTGGGGAGTTATTGATAGTGACAGGCTCGGGCCTGCAGTGGACATTCAATGTTGGAAGCCTCGGTGATATGAACCCTTCGACTGTTGTCGTGGGGTTGCGGACAAGGCTGCCGAAGGTGTTGTCCCTCACAAGAGGGGCATGGGATTCTTAGCTTCTCGTCTTCTGTAGCACCAGGGTTGGCGTGGGTGCTCGATCAGGCGCAATACTTCCTCCACGAAGGCGGCGACGCTCTTGTTGGGGCCGTGTCCTGGACAGAATCAGGAATTCGGCTCTCTCTCGTCAATGTTGGCTGATGAACGTGCACTTCAGCTCAATCTTGAAAACTTCCTACGACGTTAAGGAGAATTCGTGATTCTCAAACCAGTGCCTGGCAGGAGCTGGTTGTCTGTCCACACACTGTGGCGGGCGACACGGTCATATTGTTCAATCCAGCCCTTGACGTCTTCATACATCATGCGCGAAAGGGCGTAGGAGTGTGAGGTGCGAGGGGCATGCAAACAATGGTGGGAGTGGACGCGGTTTGCTGCTACAAGTTTGTCATTGTTGGCTTAGTCAGCTTCAGTTTTTCTGGCAAAAGACCGAATTCCGGTGGTTCTTGCTGGTAGCAGCGACTGACTCGGATTTCAGGTTCTTCATGGTGTATTTCCGCGGTTCGTCCTTGTGGTGCTCGCTCGTCTTACGGTTTTTCTGCCGGGCTCTGGATAGGACTTGGTTCACGGCTCGCCGGGGGTTTAAGACGCGGGATAGTCCGCCACCCGTGTCCCGTTATCGGGCAACTCGGCTGAAGAGCCGCCAAGGTGCACACAGCGTGAAGGGCTATGGGTAAAGTACCCAGCACCTCCACCAGAACATACAATGACAGCTGAGCATGGCCGGAAACTTTCCAGAATAGTAAAAATTGATAGAAGATAGGACTGGAGCAAGCATCCGTGACAATATAACAAAACTGACAGAAGAGAGTCTATCCTGACCACTAAAAAGCTGCAGTGCTTTAGTGGAATTCTGTCCGAATAAACCCACTTCTTCGGGGTTTGGCGACTGCCGTAGACGAACTGAACTGAAATGGATGTGGGACCACTTTTCTGGTAATGAGCCGCTGCAGACTGTCGTCGCAAAGCGGCGTGAAAGGGTGGGCTGGGTAGGTAACACGCGCAATGAAATGTCCATACGGCTTGCAATTCGCGTAACGAGTGTTGATGAAATTTCTGTGTCGAAGAAACGTGCGACATACCACCGGAATCAATACCAACTGCAACACCTGTGCTCCGTGAAAGTACACGTCTACGCCGGAACATTTTGGGAAGCAGCACAGCATCATTTAGCACGGCACGGGGACCTACCAGCTTCAAGGCAGCTCTCCGGTGCGCCGCACAACCAACGTGAGCCTTCGGTCATTTGAACGAAGCGGCACCACGATTGCACACTGTCAAGCACAACTCGCGCAATTTCCGTCACCAAACTGTGTATCCAAATATATTGCACACGCTTCACCGCAGACCTCGAAGATTCCGATGGTCAACGAGAGCACAAAAACGTCGCCTTAAATTTTATCCAGCGGTATCCGAATCAATCCGAGGTCCGAGCAACGTAGGGCAGATTGTTTCTTCCGTGGCAATATCCCCGTTGGTCACCAGCGAAAGGCACACCGTTCCTACGTATTTTCACGTTATACCTACGTCAGACACCACGCTGAACTCTGAAGTCGCTTTCGACCGGTCTGACGATTTCCGCGCCTGAAACCAACTCGCCGAGACGAACGACAACGAACAAAGCATCCGACAACCTGCGGCCAATTCTCCGGCCCAGCTGGAACCAGCCGCTGCCTGGGCGCTGCCATCTTTTCTGTGACGTCACGTTTTTGGTTTGGTCACGTGACGAGTGGTCAAATTTGCATACAATGGCAGCGGCCTTATGGGGGTCACTTTCGAGTGCAGACAGGAACCCCGTTTATCGCTCTAGGCCCCTCTACCTCGTTGGTCACGGCGCACTCTATGCGCTCAAGTGGGTGAGCCGGCGAATAACCACGATCACAAAAGACGGCAAATGGCATGACGTTGTAATTTTCTGCTTTGCCTCATAGGCCACTTGGCTTGTAACGTCGGCTGTCCTCGAAGGAATTGACTTTTCGGAGTTGCAATGGGGGACAACGGGGTTTGGGCCGAAGGCGGAGCGCCGCGAAGCGGTGTGTACGGGTGGGCAGGTATGTTAATATTTATAATGAGCCTTCGCGTCGTAAACGGGGGTCCCAGGCGGGTTAACGCGTGTCTCAGCGATACCTAAGGGTATCGCTGAGACGCGTTAACTCGAACCTAAGGGAAAATAAAGTATTCGCAAATCCAATGTCGTATAGGAGGCGGGGCGGTAGTCCCAAGATGGCGGAAGAGACATTCTCCAGGATTTCCGTACGCCTGCTCGCTGTCTCTGGTCAATGTGCTAGAATAATTTATTTGCGTACAAGTACGAAGCGGTCAGGACAGGTGCATATCACAGGTCACAGATATGTCGACGTGCGTTAAGAAAATGAGCATGATGATTTTAAAAAAGTCGCGTAGAGGAAGAAACCAATTTCTATTTTAACGCAGTCGCTTTTTTCGTTAAAAATACATGATGCACCAACACGCCGAACAGAACTATGCGACAACAGCAGCACGAGGGCAAACAATCCCTGATATCGTCTTTGCCACCGTCCTCGCACCTATTGCTCTACTTTCGTCCGCGAGAGGGCGAGCGACGGGCTGGTGTTACGAAAAGAATAATCAAAGCCTGTGAACAGCCTCGAACTCCACGGAACGTCATCACACTCGAATGCTGCCAACTCCGCAATCGAGCCCAAGCCCTACGCCGCACGTTCTTCGACGCATTGTCTGGACACTAGGCCCTAGCCCAAGGCTGATGCGACACTCGTGGCCAGTGTGTATCCAGGCTCGATGTCACCGAGATTCGTTGAATTGCTACTGCACGGGTCTTGATTATTCTAAACATTTTCTCACTTTAGGTCTGAACGCAGTCGACCAGTGAAGCCACGCCGAAAGCGCTACGTCGAGTGACACGGAGCGACATTTTTCTTTGCATAGTTTTCCGCCGACTAACTCAACCGAGAGCAAAAAGTGCGACGCTTTGCGTTGGGCTTCTATTATGTGTGCATGCGTTTTTGCACCTTCTTGGCTTTGGCGGCACCTGGACGTAAGTCGAAACAGTATATAGGAGGTGTTGGTTCGAGACTTGACTGAAATAGCTCAAAACCTGCTCTAAAGAGCCGGAACTTCTGAACATGTTTGGTAATCTTGTCAGCATCAAATCGGGTTACGACTCAAACTGCTGCTGCAACCACAAGCGCCACGCAGACCAGTTGCTACAACGTCAGAATCCTCAATAGCATTTTCTCTCTCGAGCTAATCACCCTCATTCTAAAGGCTCGCGTTTGACTGCGTCGAGACTGCGTGTGTCAAGCTGTTGCTATAGCGACCCTTGCGACGAGGCAATGGGGAGGCGCTGTGCTGCACGACGCAACGCAGCGCAACGCTGTCGACGCAACAGTGTGAACGAGCCTTGATGGCGAATTTACACTTGCGGATTCGCGGGCGGGTCCGCGCAGGCGGAAAGTGGACTGTGTAGCCGGTTGGAGACATCGACTTGTCGCTGGCGGAAAATCTTAATTAGTCCTGGACCCGTATCCAGATTTTTCGCCAGCGGCGAGTCGGTTTCGCCACCCGTCTCCAAAATACACTTTCCGCAAGCGCGGATCAGCCCGCTAATCCGCAAGTGTAAACGCGCCATAACAAGCAGGCAGCAGAGGCGTCTTCGTCGTCCCAGAAAATCCCTGAAAATGTTACCAAGAAATGCACACAGAGCTCACTTATTTTTTATATATTTTTGTCGCATTACGCGGCCATTCAGATTTGCGAGTCATGTCGCCAAGTCATCCACGCACCAGAGTTTTGTTAGGCCTAGCAACGGCCACAAAGAACTGCAGTCACGCTCGCCGGGAATTGAAGATGTTGTAATAGTAAAATATATATATTTTATAAATAAAAATATTAATATGCCTACATAATTTTATAGACATGAGTAAAGACTACCTCAGAGATTTTTGAGTCGTGTAAGATAGATAAAAAAGGCGCTGCTTCAATGGCCCACTCAAATGAGCTATGGTATAAAATTTAGAGGAGGTTAAAGTATACCTCGTAAGACGAAAAGTACTACCTGGCTAAAAGTTAGTAGCACCCCGGCTTTAATTTCAGTTTCGCATGTCTGTGCCAATATTTCAATTCATATTTTCAGCCACCTTGCTCATAATTGAGCTCGAGCAAACGTATATCTCAGTTTTGCTTTAGCTACTTTCATGCTCGGCCTACTTAAACCTTTGTTGATCGGAATACGTTTCCATCCCTCTCGGCTCTGCGAACCAAGAACTCATGGCAAACATTAAATGTTTTTACTCAAGATCGTTCCATAAGGTGGAAATTTTCAAAACAAAATGCATTTTCGGTGTTGCTAATTACGTAAATGTACTTCATTTACTAAAACTGAAAAGAACTCCACACACTATAACACAAGACACACTGAAGGGTGGAACATCCCATTTTGTTGATAATATTATGGTAATTAATCTATTATGTATAACCTCCCAGTCTCACTAAAACGAAACTAACAGGACATAACGTAAGAACAGAATGAATTTACAATAAATCACTTGGTCGCATTGCTTTCGATCTATGAAATATTATAATCTTAGTAACTCCCTAATCGGTACATAAGAAGAAGGGATAGTTGGGCGAGTTGATGGACATTCATCGTAGGAAACAGAGCAAAAATAGACGAGGACGTAGAGGAAACATACGGGACGCGCGCTGACTATCAAATGAAATATTTTTATTAGGAAAGGATCGTTTCTGCGATGGATTGGTATCATTCAAATATAATTGCAGTGAATGCTTCAAAGACTAAGCTCGTTTGCTTGAAACACCCGCTTAAGAAAGTTGAACTCTCAGCTCCCGTCGTTCTGCATACCTCTAGCTGCCCCTCATGCAAGTGTATTTCTGTGCAGTATGAGAACTCAGTAAATTACTTAGCAATTTATTTTGAGAGCGATTTATCGTGATTTACGCATATGACTTGTGCAAGCGGTTAGGAGGTGTTTTATGCTGTCTCTAGAATATGAAAAGGTTTTTACCTTTTACTGTTAGGAAAATGATAAAGCACGCTGTGGCATACAGTTATTTACGATATGGTGTAACCCTCTTTTCCGGGATGTTCTTTGTTTGGGCAAGCGATAAATATTTCTTTATTGAAGGGTATGTTACAGAACATCGCGCTTGACAGGACCGAGGTCTCTAGCTTTTGTATGTTTAAATAATTGTTCCTGCCGTCTTTCAATGTGTTATTTAAAGAGACTGTAGTACTTCAATCCTTCTGGAATTCGAATTTTATTACTCCGTACTTTTAAGGACGCCCAATGAGACAATCACTTCGTTTTAGCGTACAAAATACGGAGAACGCACACGGATGTATAATGGGCCACATATTTTTAATACTATGCCAGAATTATTACTTGCGGTCACATCGAAGCCAAAGCTCTAAAGAGCCTTACGAAATTCATATCAGTAGAGTTTGAGTGCGGGCCTATTTGTTATTTCTTCCAGAGATATGGTTTTCCTGATATAGTTTGTATTGCGCAGAGGAGTGCTGTCGTTTTGTTGACTGATTTCAGATATATGGTTTCCGAGGTTGTAGTTTATGCTGCTTTGTACTGCTGTCGTTCGGTTGCTTGAATGCATGATCTCGACGATGTATGAGCATTTTATTTGTATTGCTTACTGAATTTGCCACCTACCCTGCCGAGCCAGGTAAACAAATCCCTGAGGCTTAAACCGGCTTGCTTTATTATCTATTTTGGTTAAATATGTGTTACAAATAAAGATTTTATTATATTCTATTATGTACGGAAATGACCGTTCATCATTGGTAGTACTACCCCCGTCTGCGTATCACGGGACCGCTCATAACAGCATGATGGCGCGTGTTAAACGTGATAAAGAGGTATATGAAGCTAGCCCAAATCCAAAAACGCCAACTCAATATCTAGCAGTGCCAAAGACGGTTGGCTGACACAGGAGGCTCCCGTATTTTTATTGTTTTTATTTTGTATTCATCTACTATATCTCTACACAGTTGTCCTTGTGCTTGAACAAAACATCCGTGTCTCTCAATCTCGGCTTATACTTAGAGTCGCTGCAATACATCACAAGATGAGAGTATGCACTCCGCTTCTATTAAGTATGGTGCTCTCTTAAACGGATGTTCAAAAAGCGACCCATATGACCGACATATACCTGCCCGCATGAGAAAGGTATCTTATACACTGCTCCAACGGTGCATGATACAAATTGTGTGCCATGCTTTACGGTGCAACCTTGATTACTTGTTTTTTTTTTCCCCTTTACTAACACTACTTTCTATGGCGGAGCAAATCTGGCTCAGCTTGTTTTTGGCCGAAAAACGACACTCACTCTGTATCTTTCCGCCATCCCCTTCAACCCGTGTGAAACGCTGTGAACGTTAGGGATGGAAGGCACCTTCTTTTTGTAATCACATCCCTCTCAGAACAGTTTTTTTTTGCTGCATTGGCCCTGATACACTTTACTTTTTTCGCAGGCTGCGGTGATTAACTGACCTGGAAAATCTGCTTCTCGGAGCATAACTATTTGGGCTGAATTATTTATTTCAGTCGATGCTCAGCGCTCGTCCCGTGTGTTCCTTCTACGTTCTTGTCCGTTTTCGTGCTGTTTCCTATGATGAATGGCTACATAACTTTGCTGATATAAATTATGTAGCCATCCATCCCTACGATGGATGGCTACATAAATTGCATTTATATATTTATCAAGTGCCATAATTATTTCTGCATTATCTAAATTCTACCGTACTTCTTTCATTCTTATTATTTATGAATTTTTTTTTGTCTACCGTGCTTTTACTTTTAAATATATTAATATATATTTTACGCTTGCGTTTTAGTGTTCGTTTTACTTTCAAACTTGAAATAGTAGTGCTTGTACCTCCTGGAATTAATTTTGTGGTCTAATATGTTTATTGTTGTAATTGGTCGCTTATGTGTTATATTTGCGTGGTATATGGTCGCGTTGTACATTGTCAAGTCGCCTCCTACTCTGTTGAGGGGATCGGTGGCCGAGTGGGCTAGCGCACACCAGAGCCGTGTATACGGAAAGTTTCGTCAGTGGGAGGCACGGGCAGAGCCAGGGCGTGCACCAGACGCAGAAAGTGTGCTTGACATGCTCTTCTGGCCAACCGGAAGCCTAAAAGAATCCTCTAACGGTGGTCAATGAGAAACTGCTTTTATTCAAAGGTATATGTTGATATATGGTTTTATATAAGCACGTGCAGGTGTGAAGCTGCAATGAGTGAAAGTAGGTGCACGTGATGTTTCGATCATGATCATGCAGAAAGATGTAAGAAACGAATGTGCCGCTCAACTCTGTTTTGCTCGGACAGAGTCGGACCCGCTTGGACGGCAGATTCGCGGCCCTTGGCGCTTCGCGTACGGATTATGTCGATCGTTCTACTGGTCGCACTCTTCCACCATGATTTTGGATGACCGTGATTGAAACATCACGTGCCCCCTATTTTCAGTCACCGAGAGTTACTCCGACGCACTTATTAGGTTTGTTGCTCGCGACCACCGCCAAGGTAATATTTCCGGCTTCTGGTTGGCCACATTCGAATTTGTGAAGACGCCCTGGAACATGCCCAGCCCACTTTCGCCCAATGGCGCCTCCTCAATCTTCTCCTATACTTCCTGAACGAATGCCAAACTCTACATATACGGCTCTGGCGCATACCAGCTCAGTACACGTGGAGCAAAAGCTCGCGCTTCAGAACGCAGAGATTCTGGGTTCGATCCCAACCCATGTCCGTTTCGATCAGCATGAGCATTGTACCGGCGCGTGGTCGTGTATCACTACTGCGTGGTGTACGCTAAAGACCCCAGGCCGGCGGTTGTACTGCGCGCTGGCTAAATTTCATCTACAGTTGTTACACCAGACGCCCACAGAGGCAGACTAACTTACGGCTGTACAAACATGCACACAGCAATATTTTTTGTTTGCTATTCCGTCAGGAGAAAATAAAGATATAATTTCATCTGATGAAGCATCTGATACCTCGCACATAATTTTTTCTGAAACTTTACATCATGTGAAACGGCGTTCGGCATGAAAACGTTATCGTAGCGACAGTTGTCTTATAATTATTTATTTGATCGCCAAGAAAACTTTCTAATCACCCTGCTTTATGGTTTCTATTGCAGCACTGCGAAGGAACATTTAAATGGGGGTTTCCGCTCAGGCGGTACCAAAGAACCAATAATGCTGTGGTAGCAAGGGTTTATTTTATATCGGGATCCAGAATTTCAAAAAAATGAAACCCCAAAGGTGGCCATCATGGCTCAAGTAATAACATGTTAAAAAGAAGCATCAGGACACATGGAATGGTTCGAATATCATCTACAAGAGGGATGGTAATTGAACTGCTACAAAGGCTCCTGCCGATCAATTAAGATGAAATCAGAGAAACTGTAAGCTGAAAAATCCAAATAGCAGAGTCCTATGCCGTAATATTTACAGTCACACGAGACGTTTGGCCAACAAACGTTTTGATATTAAATTGCTATAAATGCTCCCCCCCTCTTTCTTTTGAAGCAGACTCGACTAAAATTTGAATATTATATGCAATGCTCAAACTAATGGACTGGATTTTAAGTTCAAATATTTATACGAACAACGTACTATTTTGTAAACGGATAATAATGTTTGAGCATACTTTATTGTTTATGAGAAAATACAATATATATATATATATATATATATATATATATATATATATATATATATATATATATATATAATGGGCTCACATATGCCAGTGAGATGAAAAACATCTTGTCAGGGTTGGACTCGTTGAGGCATGGAAGTCGCTGCGGATCATTAGAGAATGCTCCAATAGTCGCCTATGCGCCTGCGTAAAGAAACAAATGTGATGTCTGTAGATTTTTGTTTTACAATTAAAACATTCTAGAGATTCCAAATTTGTATAGCATTTTATGAGCCTTGATACGTACCTCCAAATGCAGCTTCTAAACCCTTTATATCGGCAATATTTTCTGTTAAGCGTGTGGTCTTCATTGATCTGTTGGAAAATCAGCGCATATTCAGGTATTGTAGGTCAAAGAACTGCAAGTTGAAGCAAATTATTCACCCTCAGACCGCTTCCTCTTCTACTTGATCTTTATACAGACGCCTGAAACAGTTCTCGGATTCCTTAAATTTTTCCCTCGCTTCCTGGGACCACCAACCGCGCAGGTTTCCATATTCGTCACGGTGACTTCCTAGATAACAAATACAATTTTAGCCAGATCAATATATATATACACACATACAGGGTGTTTAATGAAAGGTGGACAAAGTGCCGATATTGCGAAAACTACGCGTCGCAACAAAAAAACCGCTTGTGTCGTTTTTGTCCTGGGCCAGAGACCTCTTTAGGAAAATTATTAACGTCCAGGATAATTAGGTTTTTAATTATTTTTGCGTATTAACTTTTTTAATATTGTGTTTAAGGGCATGGTTTCAGTTAGAAAATTGCTCAAGCATCATCGAAAAACACTAAATCAACAAATTGCAGAACGATATAAGGCACGCGAAGCATTTTACGGCTTTCTGAAAAACCAGCACAACTGTCGACGGGTTTTTTAAGTTTCGGTTTGCTATCGGAGCGCATCTCGGCCCCGGCTGCACCGGCGCCCCATGGAGAGATAGTGCAACCAGCCCCTGCTGCGTCGCGCGATGACGGCGCAGCAGAGGTTGGTTGCACTATCTCTCCACGGGGCGCGTGCCGCCGGGGTCGAGCTGCGCTCCGATAGCAAACCAAAACTTAAAAACCCGTCGAAGTTGTGCGGTTTTTTCAGAAAGCAGTAAAATGCTTCGCGTGCCTTCTATCGTTCTGCATTTTGTTGATTTAGTGTTTTTCGACGTGCTGAGCAATTTTCTAATGAAAACCATACCTAAAACAACAATATTAAAAGGTAATTACGCCAAAATAATTAACAACCCCTAATTATCTGCGGACTTCAATAATTTTTCTCAAACGGGCCCCTGGCCCAGGATTAAAACGCACAGAAGCCTTTCTGTTGTTGCGACGCATAGTTTTCGCAGTATCGAACTTGTCCACCTTTCGTAAAACACCCTGTATATATATATATATATATATATATATATATATATATATATATATATATATATATATATATATATATATATATATATATATATATATATATACAGGGTGTTTTTTTTTAAGCTTAGAGATTTGGTTTAAAAAACCGTGAAAGTTACACTTGTGCCGTTCTGTGAGGTGATTTATACGGGCCAGGGGACATATTACGGGGGCTGAACCGAACGATCAGTGCCGGCTAATTAATTAAAATTCGTTAATTAACTTTTTATGTTAATGAAAATAGACATATGGTTCCAATTAGAAATTCGCTCAGCGTCATCGAAAACCTCAAATCAGTCATTTTAGAAAGCCTTTGAGCGCGTGAGAAGCGTAGTGGTGCACTCAAGTTACCGCTCGTGGAGCAGGTACGAGAGCTGAGGTTACGATAAGGCGCCACGCTGAATTTTTCCGTCGCTTATTCCAGCCCCAGCCTTGTACCTGCTCCACAAGTGGTAACTTTAGTGCACTACTACGCTTCTCAGGCGCTCAAAATCTTTCTGAAAATGACTGATCTAGGGGTTTTCGATGACGCCAAGCGAGTTTCTAATTGGAACCATATGTCTATTTTCATGAATTAAAAAGTTAATTAACAAATTTTAATTAATTAGCCGAGTGATCGTTACGATTAGCACGCTATATTATGTCCACCTGGCCGTATAACTCACCTCCACAAGCGGCATAAGTGTAACTTTCACGGCTTTTTTAAATAACTCTGTTAAGCTTAAAAAAACACCCTGTATATTTATTTATTTATTTATTTATTTATTTATTTACTCAAATTTACTTTACCTGGACCATACAACGCATGGTTAAGTTCGTGTCCTAATATCCATCCCTGTGTTCCCATTTTTACTGACCTGCAGCCGTTGGTGGTAAAGAAGAATATGCACGGTAAGCACGTTCGTTAGTTTGAGAAAACAGACGATATACGCACTTTCTGTAAAACACCTTAATGGAAACTCACGATGGAAGTCCAAAGGAGTAAAACGGGTGTTGCAAGACTACTGCCGCCAAATCTGGCAGAGGAAAAGCAGCACAATATTAGTATAGTTGCACTGCACCAAAAAACGCAACAAAATACTTTACTAACAGAGTTTTCCAGCGGCGAGTACATAATGCTGACTTTGGTCCAGTCATGAGGCCATCTAGAAAGAAATATAAAAGCCATCTCGGGGAATCAAGGTCAGTACCATTGACCATCACACACAGCCAGTGTACGAACCGGAGCGGCACTCTGTTTCTATAACGTCCAGCAAATACTACGAACCAATGGTCAAATCAAGCAGCTCTAACTACGCAAGGTCACGTCGTGTTCGTGTGCACGTGCCGGCTCCAAATTATACAATAAGCTGTCGTGCAAGCGAGAAAGACGACGCAGTTTTACACTGAATATCCGTGTTTTGTAGCTTTATGCAGTCTGCGTGTGCTCTGACCTGAAGCCAACCAGAGTAAAATCTGTGAAGAGAAGAAATTGTTCAAACAAATTGTGACTCGCCGTGCGGTAGACTAATCTAAACGTTAAGTATAGTAAGTTACATGTCAAGAAGGTAGTGGCAAATGCCCCTCAAAGGGATTCGTATATTGCTCCGCCACCTTCGCATCCAATAGCGTCCCATCGTTTCCGTGACGTCGCGCCAACGCGGGAGGAAGGTATTTCCTTCCTGTAAATATTTGCCTTATCTTTGACTTTGACTTAGCGTTGTGGAAGCCACAAGAGGAAGATTAGAGTTTACAGCCTCCGATAGAGTAACATACGACTCTCGGGGGTTAGGTTCCCCTCCGATGGATACAAAGGCTACTTTCACAGGGCTCGGTTCCTCTCCGATGAATACAAAGGTCGCTTTCTTAAAAAGTGGGGTCGGAGACAAGTTGCAATCACTCTGTAGCCAATATATATGCGTTGAAGCGGTACAAGGGGCGTTTCCAGTGAACTATCCTTTCTGACTCGCGTGGGGATTTGAAACGGGCCCATCGCTGCTTGTGGGAGCGAGGTTCTCTTTAGGTTCTTGACTCGTAGTCGACCATAGCTACTTTGATGCCAATTCTAAGATATGCCTCAACAACCACCTAGTCAAGAACGTATTGTTAGCGGCGCAGGATCAGAAATAAAACAAAAAACCGAGAAATCGCCGTGCTGAGAGTACTGAGAGCCTTAAGGCAGTAAAAACGCCTGAAGATCAAAAAGCCATATCTCGGCAAACAACGCTCAAATGGGTCAAGTGTGCGCAGAACGTTTTTCAAAGGTGTTAAGTAGGCTTTTTATTATACTGCGAACTCAAGCGCATAACCAGTATTCAACACGGTTTTAACACTGGCCAAGATCCCCCACTATGCGCCGCCTAGAAATAATCCCGCCCGCAGCGAATATTACGCAGCGATGCACCGGTATTCTTTTTTGAATTAATTTTAGGCATTACACAACACTCCAGAAATGCCAGCGATGGCCACGTTGTTTTGGGCAGGCGTTTATATTAGCGCGGTCATTATTCTCGCTAAAAAAGAGGGAAAAACGTGCTAAATCCGTAGACAACGCAGGGGAGTATTTGCGTCGTCTCTGTCAAACACGCTTGAGCATGGGTTATAGGCCTCCGCAAAAATAGCCTTCTTCGCGCTGCCATCTTTAGTCTGCTGGTCTGCGGAACGTCTTTGAGCATGCGCTGTTGACCTGTTGTGCTGCGTATCGGACGCTGCGAATACGTCCAGCAGCAGCCTGGCTGACTCAGCGTCTTTCGCCCGGGTGATAAGGCGCGACGCAAAGACCGTCTAGACTCCGCTTCACGATAACGTAGCAAACTGTGAAGGCTACGGCCCCCGCGACCCATTAAAGCGCCGGAACGAACGCGGCCAGATATGTCAAGGCGCAGGTGAAACCGGCTTTCGTCTGCTATTCAAGAACCGTCTGCGAAACCAAACTCAATTGCAGTGAACGTTCACCGCCGCAATCGTTGCCAGTCCGCTCTGCGTAGCGAGCGCTTCGGGAACTCCGCCTTGTTCATCGGTTCCTACCGCCTC
>JAZHYW010023909.1:0-14412 GCA_037355805.1 Ixodes ricinus
AGTGGGAGGTTCTGTTCTTTGGCGCTACGGCGCGACACAACAGTGATCTCGTAACTTTTGAAATACGCTCCAAGTGTCCAATTCAAACAATATGGTTACATTGACAAAAAACAAAAAACATGAGCCATTTAAATGTGTAAAGGTGGATGACCAGCGAAGCTGTTTAGAACAAGACGCAGACATGAAAACAGATTTTTGAACAAAGGAATGAACACATTTATTGGCCGGATCGGTAGTCGTCGTGACGAAAAGAACGCACACATACGAGGGCGTTCATAAAGTTCGTATTATCAGCACAAAACAATTAAAGAAAACGGAACAAAACCGGCATCAACATAAGCGCGCGTCCCTCTAGTTTCCGCACAGTATAAACATCGCATAGCTAGAAACGTCGCTAGGGAGACGAAACAAAAATGGCACCGCCCGTCGGTGCCAAGCACATGCGAGTGATTCGTTTTTTGTTGGGGGAATCGTGGCCGATGCATGCTATTTGGAGATGTAAGGCACTGTCATGCGGATCTGGGTGCCCGTCCCGTACGGTATAATTTCATTGAAAATGTAAACTTGATAGCAGCTGTGTACGAAAGTATGTTCGGAACTGGAGTGGCTGCTCGCCTTTTTGAAGCTTGTCGTTGATCAGAGAATTTTAACGATTCTCTACCGCCCCTCCAAACCTTACAGGCGACGTTTTATCGTCGCCTTCACTAACGTTGTCAATATATTGTGTGTACATGTTCAAGTGGAATGTATCGTGAATTGTAAATCTTTGTTCACTGTCAAAATCTTGCAATAAAGAAAAAAGAATCGGTGGCCGAGTGGGCTAAAGCGCACACCCAGCTCGATGCGCTTGGAGCGAAAGCTCGCGCTGTAGAACTCAGGGATCCTGGGTTCGAGCCCCACCCCTGCCCGTTTCGATCTGGATGAGCATCGTACCGGCGTGCGGGTGTATCACTACTGCGTGGTGCCCGTTAAAGACCCCAGGCTAGCGGTTGTACCGCACTGACTAAATTGCTCATCTACAGCGAGTGACTTGTCGCAACTTTAAATGGCTGACCGACTACACGCTGTATAAATATCCCCACAACCCAATTTTTCGTTTTTTGTTTTTTTTTATTTGAAGGGGAGCAATGTCAAGGATAATTCATTTTAATCTGGGAGCGTTGTTCGGGGACAACGTCCCAGTTTACGACACTTTTGGTTAAATGGCACAGACGCTTCTTGTGTGGCCGAATAAGAGGAAAGCATTTCAAGGACGGCGACCAAGTGATTGCTGAAGTGGAGCGATTCCTGAACACTCAAGACGAGGAGTTCTATAACAATGGCCTCCGGCATGTGGTGCATGGCTGGAAAAAGTGGGTAACTTTTGGTGAGCGAACATGTAGAGAAAGTCTCAACTCCTACTCGAGTTTGATTGCTGAATCTCTATTCCTTCGTGACAATAATACGAACTTTATGAACGCCCCTCGTACATATTGTTGTCTTGATCAGTGGTCATTATTGCTCGTGGACGACTATCGCCGCCCCGAGGAGCTAGAGAAAACTAGACACGCGCGACGGACCGCCACACCGGGAGATCGGAAGGAAAGCAAACCGCAAGCGCTTGGAACGACGACAAAGAGAGGGCGGTGCGAGCGTAGACATGGCCGATGCGCTGGTTGCACAGCGCAAAACATTTGAGAAAACTTTGTATCTACCTGACAGTCTACTGATCTTGAACAGACTGTGACATACATCGAACAGACTGTGACATCGACAGACTGTGACATACACTTGCATTGGACCTTCTCAGGTGCATACTGGAACGTTAGTACGTTCTTTTCAAGGTCGCTTTTTGCGAACGTTGCTCTCGATTTTACACGGGGGTGGAATAGCAAACGGACGCAGGTGATGGCGGACTTTTACGCGATGCCTTTATGGCCGTATCTTAGGGGAGTTGCAGACGACGGTAGACCATTGTAAGATAGCGCACTATGACGGCGGCTGCCGCGCGTCTGCTCGCAGAACTAGCAGGTGGGGACACACGCCAGACCACGGTGCCTGCAAGGGGTCTCAGACTGGAGTGTCTACCGCGTCCAAAAAGTGGTGCTTCTGATTTCCGCCCGGGGACGTCATAGAAGTGTCATGCTGTCGCCGGTCGCGATCCTGGCGGCGTTCCAACAGCGGCGGTGGATGTGGGAGACGCCTGTTCCGATGCAGGTCGGTCTCCAGTGCTACGGTCCACGGAAGCTTCGGCAGCCAGAAGTCGGGACGCCGTAACGACAGCGACACTCGTGTTCGCTCGTGTATTTCGACAATATTTATACGACCAACCACCAGGTTCGCGGCTTCCGATCGCGTGACACTCCTGCTTTTGTGTCGTCATTTGTGGCCACTTCGGAAACACTTCTGATGTATGGGCAGCATAGGACGCTACTAAGCCAGTCGGAGACGGGCTACAGGCACCGTAGCCAGACTACAAGCACAATACGTCGCGGCAGGGCGAGACTGTGTTTGTGAGAGTGCTCGGCCGTGCTGCCAAGCATATCCAGTAGTAAACGGATGGCCACTCATCTGGAGGCGGGGCTTGAAGCGGATCGTGTTGTCTACCTAATTTGCGTGAAACTGCGAAAATATTTTGCAAAACTGTTTTTTCCTAGGGAAATTAATACAAAAACGCTAAAAACAACAACAATGCAGTGCTTCATCGAGGCTTTGGGAAAATTATCATTTCAGTTACCTTTTAAAGGAGCTGTTCAACGTTTCTTGGTAGTAATGTTTCTCGCTTTACACAACCTTATACCCCTTTCGCACGATCGCAAAAAAACTTAGCGTGCGTGCTTCATATTTCGGGTTCTCGAAAATGCGTCCAAATTCGACGCGATCGCTTCTTTTATTTTTTGTCATCCACGTTTCTTGCACCTCCATTCCTGCGCCTGTAGCACCTGTAATAGCTTTAGGGCGCAACCGCACTTTATCACACGCTGCGATCTGTTTCTAAAGTATGCTGATTTAGTAACTTTCGAAAGCCCCTCCTTAAGTGTCTAATTGGAACCATATTCTTACTTTCCGCCTTATCGTGGCGAATAGTATTGCATTATATATCGCCCTGACTCTATAGCTCACGTTTGCATGATGTACTCGTGTATTTATCACAACGTTTTAGAACAATATGTTAAACTGAAAATTACGCACATTTGTTTATCGCCGTGCCACGTCGCGGTCAATTCATGAATTATTTATAACCAAACTGTTGTGTATATATAATCATATAATTGGTAAGCTTGACGTGTGCGTTGAATTAAGGCACTTGCGTTTGTTCTCTGTAAGAGTTGTTTCTTGTTAATTGAGTATTCCGGTATTTTTTCTCAAGTTCACCGATTTTCCAGATAATTGGAAAATACACCAATTAATGCCGCTGAGATGATATTGCAAATGTTAGGCCAAAATAGTTTTTTGTGAAGTTACTGAATGCTCTGGAGGGCAGCAATATTCTCTAGGCTCTTTTGAACCTTTCTGAGGTGGCAGTTATACAACTTGCGTATGTCACACAAATAAAAAAAAACTGTAAACAACCACTGAAATTGTACTGAGTTTGAAAAGAGCAGGTGTTCTGTTCTGAAGTAACGTGCCGAAGAGATTTTCTTTTAGTCCTTGAGCTTTAGAAGCATTGCTTTCATTAAAAAGAGTTGAAGGCAATGTGATTTAAGGAATGCGAGAAGGGGCAGCAATGACGCGTTTTGTCATATATGACGTGGTTGTGCGCGGGACGATGGCGGTGTAGACGTACTAGTACTAGTACCCAAGTCAGCATATCACGTACCCGGAAGCCCGATCTTACGAGCACCTGAGGACCTCTCAAAAGAAAAACTCTCAACAGCCGCTCGAACAAAACTCTCCAACACGTGACCCTGCGACCTCTGTGCCCGTAAAACCGAGGTTGGACCCCCGGGGAAACGCATGGGCAGTCCACGTTGGGTACGTCCACGGGTTTCCGATGCAGGATACACGGGGTTTCTACATCTGTAGCCAGGTGGGCGTGCCCTCGTTTTTCTAGCAACCAAATGCGTTCCATGGGCAGCCCACAAAAGTATTGCAGTTGCTGCCTGCACTACCACGTGGGTCCATGGGGAGCCCGAAAGGGGCATGGCTACACCTCACCGACGTGGGAGCCGCAGGGTTATCACATTGGCTGCCTAACTAACTTTGCCAACGTGGGGCCCAAACGAGACCCACTCATGTGCTACCTGGGATTGGTAGACAGACAGGCAGTACTTACATGACTTTAATGAAATTACCATAGTGTGACGAGCCCCGTAAGGTTTCGAGTCACAAAGCTACTGGCCTTCGTCGCGATCGTGAATGGACCCAAGGCCAGCGATTACCACAACGAAAAGCGAGAGGTTTATAAATTCCTAAAGCAACCAAACATACAAGACACTCTGATGCAACAAAACATAAAAGACACTCCCAGTATACTACAAATAAAACGGCGCCGAAAGATCAAAGAAGAGTCCGTGCTAAAATCCCCTGGCTGACTCACAGTCGCTGACGGTCGTCTGTGGAGGAGCTTGGCAGGTATTTGGAGATCCGGTCGTCTGCGGAGAAGCTTGGCAGGTACATGGAGATCTGGTTGTCTGCGGAGAAGGCGCGTCGAGCTCCCACGGCGTTGGAAGTCAGCCTTTCCTCCCTTCTGTCGGTCAATGTCTCCATTGCTCGCTGCCGCCAGGCTGTTCCGTCCGAGGAAAATCTCCCACCTCGTCTTCGCACCGTGCCGTCCCGTCTCGCCACCGGCTCCCGCCCTGCTCTTGATCCCCTTTCTTCCCTTTCTCTTCCCCTGGGGTCGTCCATTTCTTCCACAAAAAAGGGGGGTGGGGGCGCCTACTTTGAAGCATGTCGCGATCACCATGAGTCACTGTGCCCGTTGCCTCTCGCTCGTGAAAGACGCACACACACCCACACACGCGCGCGCGCGCACCTGGCCGGATCTTGGTTTGGGCCCGAGCGCCCCATTTCGAGGATTAACCCAAGACGGGTACGTCACACACGCCCATACCACGAAAAGATTTTTGCCCGCAAAAATATCAGAAGCAAAAAGGAACTCTGGCACCACGCGAGGCGCCGAAACCGGCGGACCACCCGAGCACAATGGGGTCACTCCCGAAACACACTGGCATTATGAAAATCGATGGCAATGCTCGCACGGGCATTTTTGAACGTTAACCAAATCATGTGATAGAGACACACGGAAAAATATGTATGCAATACTCTTTTGCACTATCCAGACCGTTAACAGCGCCTGTAGAACGACATCGAGGTCATGCAAGAAGCCCTCTGGCACCACACAGATCAATGAAAATGCGCGCACAGTCACTCCGAAGGTTAAACACTGTCGTACCGCAAGCGAGGTGCAAAGGACGAGCCAACTGCGTGCGCCAATGACGATTCTAACCGCGACTGAATTGCGTTGAGATAAACCTCCGGCCGATCCGAGGCTATGCCGTGGTATGGGGCCTCGACTCAGCAAAGGATAGACGTGTTACATCGGTTAGGCTTTCGTCGCGAGTCGGTGGCGAGGTGCGCTCAGTTCCTCCATCAGGGCCAGCTTGATGAGCTCGTTTGTCCTGCCCTGATCCAACATTCGGTAGTCACTACCTGCATGGTGCTCCCCGACGCGCACGGAATCTCCCTCATCCTCACCACCCTCATCTGCCCCTGCTTCGTGCTCCTCGACCGCCCCCGCTCTGTACCGCCGAAGGCGATTCGCGTGCACCACCTTCTGTTCTCCCGTTCGTGTTTTCTTGACCCTGAAGGTCATTCTCGACAAGCGCTCCACCACCCGAAACTGTCCGCGCCCCTTAGCCTGCAGCTTCCTGGCGAGTCCCGCCGCCCCAGCCGAGTCGCTGATGCAAACTACGTCTCCAACTGACAACGCTGGAACCTCACATTCTGTGTCAAACATGCACTTTCTAGCTTCCGCCGAGGTGGCCAGCGACTGACGCGCCAATTCGTGAGCGCTGGAGAGCCCCTGAACTAGTTCCTTTTTGTAGCTCTCGAGAGCGCCGTAGCTTCCAGAGGGGGTCGATGAAGTGCCGACGGCAGCTCAGGGTGTCGACCAGACATTACAAAGAACGGGCTGTGCTTCGTACTCTCGTGAATGGCCGAATTATAGGCGAATGAGACGAAGGGCACCCAAACGTCCCAATCCCGCTGATCTCGAGCCACATAGTGCCCCAGCATACCGGACACGGTCTGGTTCAAGCGTTCAACCGCCCCATTACATTGTGGATGGTACGGCGTGGTCAGCATCTTCTGCACTCCCAAGACGCTACACACCTCGTTCAACAGCTTGGATGTGAAGTTTGTCCCTTGGTCTGTCAATAGTTGCTGCGGAGCACCATGGCGAAGAACAGCCTGCTCCACGAACAGACCAGCGACCGTCTCTGCCCGCTGATCTCGCATGGGCATCACCTCCGCATACCTAGTGAGGTGGTCAACGAAGTCAAGCAAGTAGCGGTTGCCCTGCGTTGATACCGCCAGTGGACCCATGATGTCCATTGAGGGGCGTTGAGACGGCTTAAGTACCTCCTCGAAGATCTGAAGGGGAGCTGGTTTCCGCCCCTTGGGCGTCTTTCGCAGTGCGAGGACGGGCATCGCGCACGGTACTCTCTTACGTCCTCTTTCATCCTAGGCCAGCAAAACTCCCGGGAGAGCCTCTCGAGGGTCTTGCGGTACCCGAGGTGGCCCGCGTACGGGGCATCATGCATTGCTCTCATGAGCTCCGATTTTAGAGTGAGCGGAACCACAACTCGCCCCCGCGAAGACTCAGGCCCCGTGCACGTCTTTGGGCTTCCCCGGCAGAATACACTCTCTCTGTTGGTATAGTGGTCACCTGACGCTCCACTCGCCCCTTCTCGGCATTTCGAAAGGATCGCCTTCAGCTCCTCGTCTTTGTCCTGTTCTACCCGAACCCTGTCGGTGTCCAGTACGGGCAAAAACTTTGACAGCTCCCGACGCCGCGGCCCGGCTCAGCGCATCGGCGTTTTGATTTTGCTTTCCGGCGCGGTGGACGATCTGGAAATCATGCTCCTGTAACAAAAGGTTCCAGCTCGCCAGGCGCGAGTTTGGGTCTCGACAAGTCATTAGCCACCTTAGAGAATTGCAGTCCGTGACAACCCGAAAGCGTCGTCCGTATAGGTAGCCGCGAAAGTGACGAACTGCCCACACTACAGCCAGACACTCCTGCTCAGTTGCCCCATATTGCGTCTCGGCATCGTTTAGTTGGCGACTTGCATAAGCCACCGGGTGTTCTTCCTCATCGAACATCTGGGACAGCACCGCTCCGAGGGCCTTTCCCGACGCGTCAGTCATCAAAATGAATTCTTTCGAAAAATCTGGAAATCGCAGGAGCGGGGCGCTAGTTAATGCTGCCTTTAAGCGCTCAAAGGCCTCCTGCGCTTCCTCAGTCCAAGCAAACGCTGCCTTGGACAGAGTCAGCCGGGTTATTGCTTTGGCCTTTTCCGCAAAGCTCGCTATGTGCCTTCGATAGTAGCCTATGAGTCCCAGGAACTGCCTTACCTTCTTCGAATTGTGTGGTGTCGGGTAGTGCCTAACGCAGCTCCGCTTCTCGTCGTCTGGTCTAACACCATCCCTCGAAAGGATGTGTCACAGATATTTGACCTCATCCCTTAAGAATTGGCACATCGATGGCTTCAACTTCAAACCGGCGGAGCGAAAACGCATTAACAGTGTCTTGACATCGACAAGATCCTGGTCCAGGTTCTCAATGTAGATGATAACATCATCCAAATACACGTGGCATGACATTCCAAGCAAACCCGCCAAGATCACGTGAGCCGTGCGCTGCCAGACTGCGGAACTATTCACAAGGCCCATGGGCATGCGTCTCCATTGGTAATGGCCTCCCGGTATGTTGAAAGCAGTCTTCTTTCTGTCTTTCTCGTCCATTTCAATCTGCCAAACGCCGGAGGCCTTGTCAACAACCGTAGAAAATTTGGCCGCGCCCAACTGCGAAATCGTCTCCTGGATGTTGGGTAGAGGATACGGGTCGATTCGCGTGACCTTGTTGAGTTCCCGATAGTCTACGACGAACCTGAATGAGCCGTCAGGCTTCTGTACAAGAAGAGCCGGGGAGCCCAAGGGGATGTGGAGTGCTCGATTATGCCCTTCTCCAGCAGTTCCTCGACTTGCTGTTGTATCTCGTATCTCTTGGATAAAGGTATTCGGTAAGCCCGCCTGTAGACTGGAGCGCCCTCGGACGTGGTAATGCGATGCTTGATGGTGCTGCAGTGACCCAAGTCAAGTTTCGACGAGGCAAAGGCGGTACGATATTTACACAGCAACTGACCAACCTGTTCCTTTTCTCCGGCGGTGAGGTGGGCAAAAAGTAACATGTCCAAAAACTCCGACTCCAATACCTCTTCCGCGTGGCCACAGCTGAGAACGGCCTCCCCAGGGCATTGGTCAACCTCAGCTTCAACGAACACAGCGACACGTTTCTGCTTTGGCAGACGAATCTCTGTCATTGAGACATTTACCAAACTGACCGGAACTTGTCCCCATTTGTCGGTCACCGACAACGAGTACCCCCAAGAGACCGTGACGCTCGAGCTCCGTCATTTCTACTACGCCCTCCGAACCCGTGGGCAGGTTGCACCGAACTCTCCCCGCCACAATCACCGCTGTTCTGGGAGGAATCACGCACTCTGAGATCAACATTATCGGAACCTCGGTGTCAGGCACACCCCGTACCACCTCGTCGGGTGACCAATTCAAGATAGGAATCTCCTCGCCGTTCAGCGCCACCATTCCCCTCGATGACAACACGTCAGCTCCATAACTGCGCACTATGTCCTGACCCAAAATACCGGAAACTCGAATCATGGCGTCGTCAGTGCATATGAAGCATGGATGAGTGATCAAGGTATTTCCGAGTGTAAATGGAATTCGATAGCACCGCTCGTTTCTAGTTTTTGTCCCGTGATGCCTGCCAGTCGGGTGCGCATGGCTGAACGACGTTCCTCGAACCCATTCGCATCCCGGCTCAAGTCTCAAAAAACAGACTCCTTCAACAAACTAACTTTTGACCCGGTGTCAATCAAGAGACGCATATCTTTTCCCCTCACTTTTCCGGCCACAATTGGACTGGTCTCTCCACAAAATGTTACCGCGAAACGTGGTTCCTCCTCTTCGTCGGGCCGGGCCGAGGAGGGCGCAATTAGTTTCCCGGGCGATTAACCTCCTTGGGGACGGTCTCTTGGGGACCGAGATATTTTCGCGGACGATGATCCACCGAATGAGCCTCCTTCACGGCTTTGATTCTACAGTCTCGACTCATGTGCCCAATCCGGTCACAGTACCAACAGCGCATGCGAGGGCGTCCCGCCACGACGTTAGTGTACCGCTGGTCGTGCGTCGTTCTTTGCCACGCAATGCTTTCGGCGAGCAGCTTCTACAGGTGGTCCATGCGCTGGCCCAATTCCACCACCTCCCCCTTTTGCTCGCGTTTCTCCGAAGCGCGAATAGTGGAAGACGGGGCAACTAGCTTTACGTTACGTTCCTCTTTCGCGGCCACTTCTACCGCCTCCGCAAAGGTTGCTGGGTCTTTTGCCAAAACGAAACGGCGAACCGGGTCGCGCAGCCCATTGACATACAAAAAAGAGCAGCTGTCTGAGCAGCATGGATTGCGCAGCGGCCCCCACCTGCTCCGCGTCCGCACCTTCGTGCTTGCGAAGCGTCTTAGCGCCCAATCCCCGCTAGCGGCTTGCAAAGCCTCGGACATCCTCATTCGCTTCTTGCTTGGCGGACATAAACTTGTCCAGTTTTATGCTGTCTGGTTCATTATCATACCTCTTAAGAACCAGCTCTTTGAACTCAGCGTACGAATTCACTGCCTTCATCTCTTCATTATGCCAAGCGAATAAGTACGCCTTTCCAATCATCTTATACTTTGCCATTCCAATCCTCTGCTCATCGTTCCAGCCGCCCATTTAAGACACCTGCCCTAGCACCTCTAGGAATTTGCTTGGGGTCGGTCCCGTCCCATCTCCTATAAACGACGGCACCATGGCGCCTAGCGCCAGTACGCCCGCGCCCACAGAGTTCGCCATGATCTGAGAAAAGGTGTTCACTGCCGCAGTGCTTGCTTCGCCCGTGGCCATGGGTACATTCACCTCTGCGGGGGTTGCCCGAGAAATTTTCGACGACGAATCCCACCGCTGCCACCAATTGTGACGACCCCCGTAAGATTTCGAGCCACAAAGCTACCGGGCTTCGTCGCGATCGTGAATGGACCCAAGGCCAGCGATTACCACAACGAAAAGCGAGAGGTTTATAAATACGTGAAGCAACCAAACATAGAAGACACTCTGATGCATCAAAACATAAGACACTCCCAGTATACTACAAATAAAACGGCGCCGAAAGTTCAAAGAAGAGTCCGTGCTAAAATCCCCTGGATGACTGACAGTCGGTGACGGTCGTCTGCGGAGGAGCTTTGCAGGTACTTGGAGATCCGGTCGTCTGCGGAGAAGCTTGGCAGGTACTTGGAGATCTGGTTGTCTGCGGAGAACGCGCGTCGAGCTCCCACGGCGTTGGAAGTCAGCCTTTCCTCCCTTCTGTCCGTGGATGTCTCCCTTGCTCGCTCCCGCCAGGCCGTCCCGTCCGAGGAAAAATCTCCCACCTCGTCTTCGTACTGTGCCGTCCCGTCTCGCCACCGGCTCCCGCCCTTCTCTTGGTCCCGTTTCTTCCCTTTCTCTTCCCTTGGGGTCGTCCATTTCTTCCACAGAAAAGGGGTGGGGAGGGGGGGGGGGCGCCTACTCCGAAGCATGTCGCGATCACCATGAGTCACTGCCCGTTGCCTCTCGCTCTTGAAAAACGCACACACACCCACACGCGCGCGCGGCACCTGGCCGGATTTAAGGTTGGGCCCGAGCGCCCCATTTCGAGGATTAACCCAAGACGGGTACGTCACAAAAGGAACAGGGACAACGACTAATGCTGTAGCATTCTTCTAGTCTGTAACCTAGTAACATAATAAAATACATTAAGGCTGCGGTCCCACGGCAGCCATCTTGAACAAGGCGTTAGTTCAACCAATAGATGGCGACACGCACCCGTGGGGTGGCCGAAACATTGGTTCATGGTGGGATGGCTCGAGCACCATCACGTTCCCCTCGTGGCCTTGCTCGCGCCGCTGCCAGCTGTGCTCAGCTGGCTCAATAGCGTGGCCCAGCAAACGCATGTATGCGAGAATGTCAGGCTTTGTATAAATTGTTCTCTGATATAAAGAGATGCGGTTCGGCGGTTGTCACGGGCTTTCGCAATAAATCTTACCAAGAAGGAATCAATTGTTGATTGACGTGTCAATATTCTTTCAATGAAAACTTCTTCTGCAGGAATGCACGCTCAGTAGACTCAATCTTCCAAGACACCAATGGAAGCGGACGTCAAGTAAACTGCTTCGCAATTTACGGTACTTACCTCACCATTATAATGACGACCGAAAAGTGACATAACGAAATATTGTGTTTCACGGGATCCGGAAGATTTTGTAAAGGTTGTTACATTATAGTTCCCAGAAAACAAACGCCGTTGCAATATTTTCGGAAGTACCGACACATATAATGTTGTAAGTACAGCTTAGGAGGAGTATGATGGAAACCATCAGAATAAATAGGAAGACGTTTATTTGCAATGAAGACGCTATGAATGAACGGCGTTTAGCGACGGCAAGTTATGAGCGTATGGGAATTTATAAGTTCACGTGATTGCTAACTATGGACATGCGGACAATGACGACCTGTTTTGTCGGGAGATGGAGTAGCGGTGATGACCTGATATCGGACGACTCCTGGCAGACGAACAAGCAAGTTTCTTCTCAGCGAATGGTAAGCGTCCAGTGTCAAGCACAGCACGTGGCTACCGACGTTGTCGACGTTTCGAACACTCCGCTTTCGACAAAAGTGCTGCACCTGGGATAACTTTGTGGAAAGAGTCGAAGGCTTCCTCGAGTTCAGCGCCATCATGAACTGTAACTGAAAACGATCCACTATTCAGTCTGTGGGTGGCGAAACGTATCCGCATCTGCGGAGTCATGGTCGATGCGTACTCTAAGTGGTTGGAAGTTTACACGATGCCTGCCACGATCCGTACATACGCGTCATTGACGTTCTACGCTCTCTTTTCCCTACTTCTGCCCTACCGAAAATACTTTTCTCTGATAACGCGCCAAATCTTGCTTCAAATAAAATAAAAAAGTCCCCCCCCCAAAAAAAAAAAACGGCATTAGGCATCACATTAGTGCACCATACCATCCTGCAACTAACGGGCAAGCAGAACAGATGGTGTGCGAAACGAAGAAAGCCCTCTTGAAGCTTACGGAAGAAGCAGTTCAGTGAAGAATCGCCAGGTTCTTGTTCCAGCAGCACGCGACGGTCTCATCTTACACGGTAAAAACACCCGCCGAAGCAATGTTCGGCGGACGAAGAGCCACACCCCTCGATCTCATGATACTATGGCCATGAATGAAGATCGAGAGATTCCCAGATCTGGAGTAATGGCAGTTTATTCGGTCGGACAACTCGTCTACGTGAGGAATTTCAGCGGAAGTCGGGCCTTCCATGTAAAACTTGAGTAGAAAAGGCCCTATGGTTGACAAGAAGGTGTCATCCCTCTGAATACGTTGGATATCAATGCCCTTGAGTGTAAATATAACGAAATAAAAAAACTCTCTTTGTGTATTGTGTAACTGCCCTTGTATTTGGTAGTAGAGGCTGTGGTGGTGATTTGGAACTTTCACACCAGGCTCCTTTTTCTTATTTTCGCCTCATACTCCTTTGCGGTTTCAGTAGGCTCCAAGAATCTTTTGGAACGGGGACACTTTACGTCAACGAGGCCATTTGTTCCAAGTAGTCAATCAGGGAATGCTGCTAGAAATCCGTCCTTCATATTAACGAATAAGCCGCACTTCTGCACATTGCAGTTTTCCTGTTCCACGTACAGTTGTAAAGCAGCATCCTCATTGATTCTACCATATTCTGTTGCGGGTGAAGAAAGGTCTTTGGGAACACGATACTTGAAACAAGTCTGGCACTGTACGTTGTGGTTCGACACCCACTAATATCGTCGTCCTTATAGAGCCTCATCATTTAATCATTACCTCGTCACCTCAAATTGCTCTTCATCAAGAGTAAGTACAATAGGCTACCGCCATATTACAATCCAAGAATTGAAAAATTGAGTCGTTCAATCCTTCAATATGTTTATTATTTATATAATGTTATTACGTTACATTACCTCGAGACGATCGACGTCCATCGTCGATCTTCAAATACTTATATAAGGGGGGGGGGGGCGATCGGTGGCCGAGTGCATGTCTATACTTCGTTTCAGCTTGGGTCCAGACGCAGCCGATGCTACAAGCGCGAGCTCCGGGCTTTCAGCGTCCCTGCCAAGCACGCGCGCTCGTGCAGTCAAAGCACTGTTCAGGGCAGCATGCCCGCGCTTGTAGCATCGGCTGCGTCTGGACCCAAGCTGAAACGAAGTATAGCGCACACCAGCTCGGAACACGTGGAGCGAAAGCTCGCGCTGAAGAACCCATCCCGCCCCTGCCCGTTTCGATCTGGAAGAGCATCATACCGGCGTGCGGTCGTGTATCACTACTGCGTGGTGCACGTTAAAGACCCCAGGTTTGTGGTTGTACCGCACTGGCTAAATTGCTCATCTACACCTGAGACACCAGACGCCCACTAAGGCAGACTAACTTCCGGCTGTATAAACATACACACAATCACAAAGAACACAGCGTGCCGCCTCTTTCCTTTGGACCGTCTTTTTTTTAACCAGCGCAAGCTCGCGCGTTTTCTCTTTTGAGATGGTTAGAACTAACGTTGATTAGAACAGTCGCACATAAAACCCGCGTTTCTCCCACCCCGCCGCTTCCTCCTTTCATTATGTGTAGGTGGTTAAAACTAAATAAGCTATAATAATGGTGTATTATTCATATTTAGTTTCAGTTTCAGTCAGGGGAAAGGAGGTTCGCGGGAAGTAGGGCCAATAAATGAGCTGCGCTTAGAGTATCGGCACTCTCTTCCCCGACAGTGTTGTGGGCGCCGCCATTTTGGTGCTTGTGCAGAGCAGGCGCCACTGCCGATCGTCATGATTCAAAATTGCGACTTCCTCAGCATTAGATTCGGTGTTAGGAAGCTCATGTAATATTGCTTTGCTTTGTCGCAAACTGTTTAAAGTGGAGGACGGAAAAGCGTTCCTTGTGATTTCAGATACAGCTTCAAATAACTGGCAACCATGATTTTGAGCCACAATATGGCCAAGTGTCGCTACTCTGAAGCGTAGCTTATTTAATGACACTATTCATGCCCTTGTTCAAGAAGCTTGTAATACCTGGAAGGGCCATGA